>JBAMJV010008149.1:0-106776 GCA_037951105.1 Echinarachnius parma
CATTCTACACGTAACCATACACAAACACAAGTATATGACAGGTGTTTCGATGTCTCTTATGGGTTTCACAAAAAAAAAAAACACCACACATCTCTTTATTATCCTGGGGATACGAGTGATTGGGGGGGGGGGGGGGGGGGGGCACTGCAGCAAATGAGGTGAGGTGCTCTGAGTTTCGCACTTTTCATTCTATACTCAACAGGCCTATATCTTCGGGCAAAGCAATGACGCTAATAATCTAATAGCATTGACCATTATTTATAACCTTCATAAAATGCATTGTTTTGATTATCCCCACACCATGCAAGCGGCCTAGAAAAAAAAGAGTACGTATAACATGCACAAAGCGCGATCACATTGCACAAAGCGCCGCTCATTCAAAGTGATATATGGCTCCCTTTGTACGCCATTATAGACCGCGCGCCTGTTACGTAACCGAGAAACCAATTTGATCAAATTGAGCCCATTCACGTCCCAGCGGGGGGCTTAGCGGTGTCGCGTGAGTGGCACGCGCCGGGTGCTTCGGCATTGTTTCGCATAAGATGAGCCTATTAAGCACCGCCGCTGCACCCGGCTTATTTCAAAGCGAAGGAGAACAAAATGAATGGAGTCTTGAGAAGGATACCATCAAAATCTTGATCCCGTTCTCCTGAGGAAAAAGACAAAATCGATATCTTCTAAGAACCTCTGCCAGTCTTCCTAGTTGTAAACAAGTTTTCGTTCCTGTCCATGAGTTTTTGTTGGCTTGTTTTTTGCCTGTGCTCCTCTTTGTTTTTGTATATAGGCCTAGCTGTAGGTTTTCTTCAATTAAAATTTAATTTAAACCCTTGTTCATCTTTATATTCATTGTTATTATTTTTATTATCATTATTATTATTGTAAACGTTGGTTTTGGAGAAAACAAATATAGAAACATATGGCTAAAATTACCGTTTTCACAGAATTTCGTTTGATAAAGCCTAAAAGCCAGCTATGACAATTTTCTTAAAATTGCTTTGCATATTGTTTTTGCATCTTCAAATATCCCTTCTAGTTCTATCCATATAATCCCTCTGATAATTGCCGTATACATACAACCTCCGTCTCTTGCAGAAAACGTTAACTTTCTAGTGTTAAATCATTAAATCGGACATGTCATAAGAATCACGTATATAATTATGTACACCGCAATCTGAAATTATTGTCTAGGGGATAATCCGTGCCTATATAAGTACGTTAAATACCCAGCACACGCGCCATACCATTTAATGGCAGAACCTATGGTTAAAAAATGAAGGATTTATTTTGTTCTTCTCGTGAATAATTTGAAGAGAATATCTAATCTTGTTTAAAAGATCCCATCCTCACTTTTTGGATACATTATCACTTTCGTGTGCGCGAAAAGAGTTTTCATTGTCTTCCAAGAAGGCTGCACGCGTGGCCCGGCTTTTCTAAGTGCCTTTGTTTGGACATGTGGATGGGATAAAAAGGGAGGGGTGGTCAAAATTGAGGGGTAGCTTTTTGATTACATAACTACAAAGGACTTCTCGGGTAGAACTGGTCGACTTGGAACTTGCATGACACTTTAAAGATGGGAGAACATACTTACTCTAATTGTTATGATAATGCAATGTATATAATTATGTAGGGTTTGGATGTTATCAAAAGATCCCAAAAATATATCATCATCATTATTATAATGAAATAAACGAAAACATGTGTGTGTCAGAATATATTATTATGTTAAAAACAAATATTCAAAATAAATATAAAACTTTGGAAATTCATTGATTTGGGTCGAGCATGTTAATAATATCGACATCCAGACTATATATACACGTCATACAAGTCATATGTTTTTTCAACAATGATTTACAACAAAGCCAACGCAATTTAATTTTCTCCATCGTTTTACAATATTCTATCGAGTAATTTCAATGTTTAACATCATAACTATACATAACGTTTAGCTATATCATATGGGCCTACAAAATGACTATGCTATGCTACAAAATATACATCGTATATGTTTATATGTTATGCTATGCTATGCTGTGCTATATGACACTACGCAACAAAGGATGTTCCAATATTTACACCAGCACAGGTTGCGCTTTCATTTTACTGGTCAATGAAATCAATGGGATTTAACTTTGTATCCCCGTAAACGTCGATGGAGCTGTTCTCAATCGGAGAATGAACGGCGCCTACCCCGTGCCGTGCCGCACCGAATCCGACAGATGGAGGGGTAGATCTATATTTCTGGTGCACTGGAGGCAGGAGGGACGCGAACCAAGTGTAGTAAAACTTCATCAGTTCCCGACATGAAATACAAATCGTTTTCAATATTTATACTCTGACTTGGTCAAAGCTACAATCAGGCGCTTTTTAAAATAAAAATTATGAAACATAAAAGTAACGTTCTTAACCATGACCATGTTAACGGTGACAGAAAATTAATGTTAACTTCTGATTTCCACTATTATATAATATCATATGAATGTCTTAATGCAAACTATTTAAATAACAAACACGTAAAATATCGATTATTCCGTAAACAAGGAAACGGAGTACATTTCACGATGATAAAAATAATTTAGTAAATTAATATTTATAATTACACTTCAATCAAATAATTTCAAAATATGCATGACGCCCTTTTAATTAGGGGAAGAGACAATTAATATAATCGTTCCCTCGCATACAAAATAGAATGCCTTCCATAAATCGCCACCCATGCTCTTACAGAGTATATATAATTTAGTTTTCTTTTTAGAAACAATATTTTGTTAACCAGGGGAAGAACATTTAGAATAGAATTATGTCCATCACTTAAAAAAAAATCACTTTTACCATGATTTCCGAATCAAAGGCTAAACAAATTCCAATCTCACATAACTTCCGCTACTTATATACCCCCACCATTTACTCTGACTTCTAACCCTCCCCCAATCACTCACCTTTTCCTACACCCCTGTATGCCCCACTACGTACCCTCCTCATTCTCACCCCCATCGCAACCCCTCTTCCAACACCCCTATTCCCACACACACCCCGTACCCTTCTCACCCCCATCGTACCCCCTTCCGACACCCCTATATACTCTCACACCATATCACCTCCGCAAACAATTCTCAAGGGTAAGCTAAGTTGCGCCCTCGGAAACTCAATATCTAGCGAAAGTAATTAGCCCCAATATTGAGCGACCGCTCTCCCTTATGTGCTGGTCACCATCCTTGCGGACGTGCACACTAATGCCGAGAATCGAGGGATAACAGCCTACTTGACGAACCATTTCCCCCAAATGTATTTTGTCTTTCATATTTTCCTTTGAAAAAGGACCCCATCACCATTATCATAATTTTTTTCATCATAATCACCATCATAATTATCATCCTCATCATCGTCATCATCATCATCACAATCATCATCATTATTATTATTCTCCGCCATATTATCATCATCATCGTCACAACCACTACTATACCCACCTAATCATCATAATTATCATTGATATCCAAATCTTCTCCCCCCCCCCCCCCTGCTCCTTATCCTCCTTTTCAGGCTCCCCCACTTCCGCCTTCTCCTCGTCATCATCCTTATCATCATCGTCATCATCGTCACCATCGTCATCATCGTCATATTCGTCATCATCGTCATCTTCATCATCATCGTCATTGAAATTCCCCTTAACTTCGGAGCTCGATGTGGACGCAGAAGATGATGTGATGGTCATCTTCATCATCATCGAACGGATGACCAGTAGCGGTGGCGAGTGGCTCCGTTGGTAGGGGCTACGCAGTGGTGTGATAGGGGCGCCCTCGGATATGAGGAACAAGGGGAGGGGGGGGGGGGGGGCACGTTTACCTTTGATAGGATCAATGTGAAATTTGAGCCCAATAAAAGCATTTTTGTCATCATTCATTCACTCCAATAACAAAGGAAATTTGTTTAAGATAAAGGTACCACCAATATATAATTATAAGTTATAATAATTATTCAAGAAAATTATGTCTTTTACATTATACTTAACTCATTGCATATCAATGTGCACATTTCAAAATATCAACCATAAAAGCATCGCACATTTTCTTTTTATTATTATTATTGTTCAGCAGGTTTTCACAATTATCTAAAATAGGTAAAAATGGTTTAATCGTGTATTTTCTGGAGGTATTTAAACACTTCAAATGTTGTATCAAACTTATATTGGTGCTATGTATTTCTTCTTTTCTTTACCTCTTTTCTCCTACGGTGGACTGGGGTCGGGGGAGACTGAAGGAGGTTCCAGCGACAGAGGCAAACATCTCCTGCAGGGGGGGGGGGGGGTAATAATGCCCCTTAATATACTCTCACCCCCTGTCGCTACGCCCGGGATGTTACGCAAGGCCCATCCGTCCATCAATCCACCGTCCGGCGCCCCCTCAACAAATATCAGCTACTTTCCCCGACTTTTCCTTCATATTCGCTCCTCAGATTGCTTTCTCCCGTATCACTTTGAGCCCCGTTCACATTCGAAATCTAATTTGCTTTCCTGCCCGTGGTTGCATGATTACTCTTAAATGGTTTCTATTTCTTTTGGTTCATGGATCAATTCGTTATTATGGATATGCTGTTGCTTTTATATCGTGGGGGATTGAAATAATATTTTCTCGACCACCGTTCTCGTTAGGCCCCCAAAAGAAAGTAAATTTAAGACCATGTAAGACAGAACATATATTCCCACAAAGAAAAAGGATAGAATTTTCAGCACATATTATTGTTATAGTTCAAGTGCGATCCAAGAATATTTCAAATACAAACAAAGAGGAAACTAACCAGAAATATATTAAATAAATGAAAATAAGCAACAACAAAAACAAAATGGGCTTCGTCGGGAATCGAACCCGAGACCTCCGGATTACTAGACCAGTGTCCAACCATAGAACCACAAAGACTATTCAGTAAAAATGTATAGGAAAAACAAATTCAATCATACTTACGTAGAAGCAATGCGAATGCACAACAATTATTACAGAATAACATCTGGAAGTTTGTTTGCACGTATGTGATTCCGTGTGTATTTTCTAATTTTTTTTTTTTATATGACATAGTTACTTTTCCTGTTATAAAATTATCGACGTGATGAGCTTTTAATATGTACTAATCATTTGGTATTCTCTTTTCTTTAATAATTTAGTAATCACTTTTTTCAAAAATTTGAAATATTACAATTAAATTTGAATTTGTTTCACTATTTCACAAATTATACTTTTTGAACAAGTAAATATACAAACAAACAATTTATTCATAAATTAATTACAATATAAAATACACAAAAGACTAATAAACAATAGATATTACATAAAATGAAAGAAACAAAATGTTCTAATACTAAAAGTGTAGACTGTAAATATAATATAAACAATTTAATACAAATACAATAAAAAGAGAAAAAATAATAATGCTTGTCGGAGACTTATCAGCAAGAAAAATCATACCACTTGTATATTATTTTTCAGGTGTGAACTGGGTTCGGGAGCACTTTCCAATAATTGGATGTGCGTGCACTTACTCCTGGCGTCTAATTATCTTTGTACGAAGGGCATATCATTATAATATATATGTATTTCACAAAGCGACATCACTCGGGTCCGCGGTATATACGGTGTAATATGCGGCAAGCCAAAATTTGCCTGTTACGTAATACTTTAATTGCATGCACGGTCGCGCTTTCTCGCTCGCGTTCGCCTCGTCTCAACATCCATCTCATGCCCTTGTGATCGTGGTGATGCGGGACTCTTATTTTTGTTTTATGACTTCGCTCTGCCCCCAACAATTACATAAAGAAAGTGAAATGACACCGAGATGAGATGAAAAGAGGAGATATTATGAAGAGCTTATTTCCAAAAGGCGCTACCTCCACTTTTCAAACTTTGGAGACATTCAAAAGCGGGTCGCTTTGCCCAGCTTTGTACACATATGCCCGATAGGAATATGATACAGTAATGGAACGTTCCATGATTTGATTTTCATCGCGTAATTATTATGTTCAGAAATGTAGATTTCTAGATAGCTACGTAGCTTATTTGTTGTGATGATATCGTTAACTCAATAATAATAATAGGCTCGATTTATATAGCACCTATCACGATTGATAATCATCTCTACGCGCTTTACAATTATATTATTACCCCGGTCATCGGATACATTCTGCAATTAATTCAGCACACAAAGTGCACGTTTTCCACTCCCTGGGGAGCATTTCAGCCACGGGCAAGCTTGTGGGCGCAAACAATTTTAATGTTGATGGCCAATGAATTTAGCGCCTTTTGGGACTGAGCTCTTCATATACATAGACCTGACAAGTAGAAAATTAATGACGACAGCGAGCGAATATAGAGGAATCATATGGATCTCGTAATAATGCTAAAACAAAAGGAGGGAAGCCGCTTAAACTTAAAGGGATCTAGTAACTTTGTTGACATGAAATGTGCACAAACTGACGAAGGGTTGATTGTTTACTTCTGTGATCCCATATAATGAACTTCCAAATAATTTAAAAAGTAAAATGTCAAGACACACGTTTCGTAAATTGTTGAAAGGTTATTTGTTAGATTCGAAATGATTCTTTTCCATTTGTATATGTTCGGCATTCTTGATTCTGTATTTTGTATGAGCACGTACATTATGTCTATGTGACGACTGCGTTGTCTATTGTGCTTATAATTCCAATACTTACTTAATGCATATGTTTATAAGGGCTAGACCAACTAGCATGTTGTGCTATAAGTAACTAGTTCCTTTTTTTACCAAGAAGATTTAATTTTGTGGAATCTTTGTATTATATTGTAAATGTTTTCAATTGGTAAATTTAAAAAAAAATAAAAATATGTCCACTGAGTCATAATATATGACCGAGTTATATGAGCGGAAATGCAAAGTGATATTCACCAATTCATTGCATTGTGCGCGGTTGAAAATCTCCACCAGAGAATTTCAAATCCGAACACTTCAATCATACATAATTATCTTCATAACGAAAGAGAACTTTGGAAAAAAACCCAAAACCTGTTCCATGCTTATAATGGGTAATATGAATACAATGCGATATGTGAGTACGGCTAGAGTTCTACAAAGAGGCTTGAATTTCTTGGCACAGTACATTTTGTGGATTTCGATAATGTTTCTAGAGAGAAAAAAAAAAGAAAAAAAAAGAAAAGAGAAGATATTAAAACAATCAACGGGGACGGAGGAAGAGATGGGGTAGAGAATGTGCTTGGGATTTACGTGCGCACCGAAAGGTCGCAATAATGTCGCCCTTTTTCCTTTCTCTCCTTTGTCAAGATTAAAGGTGTCTAGTAACTATGTTGACATGTGCAAAAAGTGACGAGTGGTTGATAAAATGTGCATGTTTGTGATCTGATATGTTCACAAAGTAATGTGTGAACATGTTACGTTAAATGGATGTTATATGGCCGAGTAATGAGTAAAAATGCAAAGTGATATTCGCTAACTCATTGCACTGACTTTGTACAAAGTTAGAACTTTCCAGTGGATAATTACAAATCCGAACACTTCAATCGTAAATATTTTTTTTAACGAAAGGGAAATTCGAAAAAAAAAACTGTTCCACGCTTCTATTGGTAATACGAATAAAACCAGGTATGAGAGAACCACTATAGAGTTCCAAGTAAGTTGTGTTGGTTTGGACAATGTTACTTAGATCCCTTTAACATGATTAAATGGGGTGCAGAACAAAAAAAAAAAAAGCGTGTGGTAATCATGAAATAATTGCGTGGATGTTTCCGAAAGTGTGACGCCGCGATGCCTATTATTCTGATACGCAATATCGGTTTGTTTTCTAATTAAGCCAGGTGATTGGCTTTCTTGACGGGAAAAGCTGTAATTTTCTGGACAAATTGAGAAGTTTAAAATTATTGGAGAGAGGGAGGGACGTAGAAGAAGGAAGAGATAAAGAGATCGAATGATTCATGTAAATGCTTGTCTTATTATTATGAACATCCAATTCTAGTAGTTATATGTTCTTAAATAAAACTATAAACGTCTATATGATTATGATGCTTTACACAATTTTCAAATTCAAGAGATATGCGTAATATTTACATTATAATTATAATTAATAAAGATGAAACCAAATATATGATAAATATGGACACATTTCCAGCATTTTATAGGCAAGAAAACTATGATATAGGGGGGAAGTAATGTCAAGCTCTGTAACTTCACGGGGACGCTAGCAATGAACAAAGGACCGAAGGAGGACTAAATAAATACCTGTTAGATTTTATTCCCCAAACTTGTTACCCCCCCCCCCCCCCCCCCAAAAAAAAAAAAAAAAAATCAAATCAAACAAACAAAGAAGAAACAAAGAAGAAACAAAAAGATCTTGTTAGTAAAATATGAAACAATACTGTTTCTTCTGGTGTTGACCATCTACAGGTCCAGTGAGCCAATTATGACAAAAGTCATATATACGATAGAAAGTTGCACACAGACCTCTCCGTCCATGTAACAGTTCAGCTCATCGATATATGCATTCTAGATGAAGTATACATTTCATCTCAATGTCTTTACAGTCGAATCAACTGTGCGGCCATGTTGTAATTATATTATTCAAATAAATTTCCTATTTCTCTTGAATACAAAATTAGGAATAATTTAAGGATATTAACACAAAATTGCGATATAATATTTATATAATGCGCACATAATAGGACAGCTCCTGTGTATGCAAGCATACACGAACCTTGCTGTGTTTGTCATTCATCTACCGTATTTGATCGTTCGTTCCTTCGTTTGTTCTTTCTGTTTTCATTAATTAATTAACTTATGTATCAATACATCCATATAACAATTTATTCATTAATTCGTTCGATCGTACGTTCGTTCGTTCATTCATTCATTTGTAAATTCCACATTATGGGGTAGATTATTTATCAGGGATCTCATCAGCTCTCTAATTAGTGTCAATAATGTAGGGCGTTACCGCTTCCAAGTGCCATGCAACAACATCGATGGTCCACGGACCTAGCCCTAGCTCTTAGTCCAACGCGAGTGGTTTCGCGCACCAGCGATCACATCTCCCGATCTGCACAAGCAGAATTGACCAACGAGAGGAGAGAGTGACCAGCAAGCGAACTGACCAACGAGCGCACGGCCAGCCGTTCAATAATAGCCTATCGTCACCCATCACCATCATCATCACAACCACTGGTCACTACTGGTCAGAACTCCAATTCCCAGCCCCTCCCTCCTCCTTTGATCATTGTTGGTCAGTTGGTCTTGAGGGAAAGTTGTTTGCCTGGCGCATCGGTCAGTGGTCAGTTAGCATTGTGAAGCTAGACCTGTCAGCACATCCTTATTTCGACTGGCCAAGAGAGAAGAGAGATACTCATCATTGGACTTGCCACAACTTCAGTGTTTCGAATTCTTCTTCTTCCTTTTTTGCTGAGCGGTCAAAATAATTTTAGAATAACTTGAATTTGTATTTGATAGAATGATTTCTAGTATCAAATTTCGTCGATACTCGTGTTTAATTTCACACCTTGTTTAAAGATATTCTGCACGATACATGTGTATTCTACAAACTCTCTTCGCCGAAAAAAACATCAATCAGAGTGAAAAGGGCAGATTTCGCAACCCCAGGAAACATCTCCATAGGTAAGACAATAAAACGATTTGCGCTCCTTTTCTTTGTTGGTGATTTTATGTTTTTCATTTGTTCGATTCTTTGTTTGTGTTTATTGATCCGTTCGATACAATCTTGTTTTTAGCAAATTAAATTTGGTCGAATTTATTCATGATGTTGTCTAATTCTTTTGTGAAAAGTAAGTTCCACATATTGTGTCTTTGAAATTGTGTCTGATAATTTCACAGGTATATCTTTATTCGCATATTTTCATTTGAGAAATGTGTTTATTAGAAAAGTTATAATGTTAAAAGTTAAAAAGAGTTATGTTCCATAATTATAAGTTATGTCAATCGGAATGTTCTTCTTGAAAAGAGCTTGAAATCTCAAACTGTTTACAAAGAAACAAACATCTTATTTTTTAGTTCTTTTCATTTCAATTATTATTTGTACACCATTTTAACGAAATAATATGAATACAATTGTTATTTGCATATTGAAAAGACATTTTATGTTTTGCTGGTGTTCAAAAGTTTCATTTGTATGCGTTCCATCTGTGTACGAAATTCAAATTTTCTTTGAAAGATTGCTGTATATTTTCATGATTATCATAATTTATGTTGATAACCCTAATTGTTATACGTGCAAAATAACATGTATTAATACTGCTAAATGTAGCTGCAATTATATAATTTGTTGGCCCCGTTGCAGAAAGTGAGGCAATCGATTGTAATTTAAGTTATAATAACTTGTAAGTCAGAAAATTTGCGAATTTCAACCAATCAGATTTGCGCATTTAGTCACACGATCACTTACAATTAATTGTAACTTACAATCGATTGCATCTATTTCTGCAACGGGGCCCCGAACTTCTTATTTTGCAATGGTCATAACTGTCATGCTGTCTGCGTTCGTTCCAACGGACCTTCGTAACAAAGGCAATGAAAAGCGGGTATACCGTAAACAGGATTAGGATTAACGTGATCACCCTACAAAAAGAGTTAAAAGGCTGAGGATAAGCCTACCTCTGAAACACCTGCTTTGACGGGAAAAGAGAAAGTTCTAATTTTACCGTCCAGACAGCGCGGAATAGGCTTTACTCTTCAGTAGCTTTTGTGGTAGGCCTTCTCCAAAAGTTTTTAAACTGAGCGAAGAGGATTTGCCCAGCATGCGACCTTTGTGAACCAATTATTGTAGAGAATTGTGGGTTATAACCGTCTCGTAGAATTCCAAACGATATTTCAGACGTTTAATCTTTATAGTAGTTCAAATAGCGTTTAGAATGTTTGCATTAATGTTACAAATAAGATATCATGATAATTTTTTATAAAATTAGGATATTGCTAATTATCCGTCAATATAGACCAACTAATGAATACAGAAAAGTGGTCCTTGTATGCAGTATCATTATGTTGATCTACATGTGAAAACATGCATGCATTCTGTTAATTTACACGCAAACCGCTCACAAGAGTACCAAAATAAGCCATTTGTATTACGGTCAAGGCGATACTTACAAACAGGTGGTCGCTAGGGCAGGTTTGACTGTAATATTATCATTAAATTATAAAATGATGATGATTGCGCATCCCACAGCGCTTTGACGAACTGATGCGGTGTCACGGGGGAGTCGATCGGGAGAGGCTGGGCGGATGATGCCAGGAAGGTTTCGCTCGACCGTTCATGCCTCAGGAGACACAATTATATAAATGTATTACATATTTTTGTATAATGATGTGCATCAACATCTTTGATCGAACCGCACTTATTACTGAATGGAAAATAATAATTGTATATTATATAAATGGAGGGAAATTAGGAATTTATATTGAAGACGTCTCACGGGTGCGATTCTTAATTTCAAAATAATAGAGACATTTTTGTATTTTTTTTGCAACGTTCTGCATTGTGCACGATAATTAATTTGCAATGGAATCGTATCATTATTTTGAAATGCATGAATAGTACCAACATAAAAAAATCGCGTTCGGAGACGCAAGCTATAACATTATCAAAATAATAATTTGTAATGATAAGTATAATGGGATCGAGAACGCAATCATGGAAGAAGACAGGCACAAGGAGAAGACCACAGACAAGATAAAGAAGACGATTTAAAGACCAGACAGAAGATTACAACATAAAATAAAGGAATAATCTTCACTGGAAAATAAAGGAGAGACAAGATATAAATCAGCCAACAAGATAAATGTGGCCCAAGGAAAATTTGAATAACAAGTTTATAAACACAAAGTTAGAGGAAAATAAACAACGACCAAACAAATAACTACGTTAAAAGACAAATTGAAATCAGTTCTTAATATTAAGACGATTTTTAAAAAGTTATTTTAGTTTAGATAATTATTACATTTCATAGTATAATTTATTTTTAAAAGGAAACAAAAAAGAAAATGCGTGCGTCAAAAGAATGTCAAATTTGAAGGCTGGTGTCTGTTTATTTATTATTGCGCAATTAAATAGAACATTTTCCATTCAAATTATTCCTAAAGTAATGTTTCCGCTTGCCTGCATGAACAGCCTTCAATGTTAAAACACATAATATACAAAAAGATGTGCGTGTAACTCAAACTAATTTATAATTCACGTCTCTCATAATTTTCTAAGTTTCATAAGAAATATCCATTAATCATAAATAAATATATATATATTAACGGAAAAATAAGGAAACATGGAAACAAAATAGTAAAGAAATCAAATAAATGAACAAATAACTAAATAAACAAATACATACAATAAATAAGAATATGAATAAATATATAAATACATTATTGATCAAAATAATGTATATATATTGTTGTCTTCAACGCAGCGCTGTTTCTCGAGTATTATGCATCGAAAAAAAAAAGGGTGTGGCACATGTGAAATAAAGGTGCAACTATCTTGTCAATCGTAATTTTTGCAAACATCGCCGGTAGCTTTATTTGTTCATATTTGATAGTTATTTATAAATCTTAGATATTCTACTAAAAAAATTCAATACAAAATAAAGTAAGGAAACCATTTATATGGCTATCATTTTCTGGTTTAAGTTTTGTTTATATTTCTTTCTTTTTCTAGATAAATGTGCTTTAACATTAAAAAAAACAAAAACATCGCTAGCCATTTCTTGTAATTTATTTGAAATGCCAAAATATCTTTCGGACGACCTGTTCTTGTTATTGTCAATCGAGTGTTTATTGACCGGTCTTGATTGTTTATTCAGAAAGGCAATTCAAACTATGTATGTCCTTTCTAAAGTGCCTTTTCGTATATCCATAAGAAAAGTCGGCAAATCCGCAAGGAATTTCGAGGTTTAGCTGTCAGGATGATATGCAACTGGAACAGTCGATGTTTTTCAATTCCCAAATGTCAATACTCGAAAATGCAAATTGGAGCCGTCAGAAAACACTCCCCAACAAAACGGATACAAACAGACGAAGAAATGTTCATCCTCAACAACTTCCAATCCGACAAAAGAAAAGAATAGTCAATGAGAAGAAGAATTGAAGAAAGACAAAAAATAACATGCAGCGCTTGTTTGTTTGAACGCCGCTGAAAATCCGCCACTTCTGTTGCAGCAATTGTATGCGCCGGCGTCTCAGGCGCAGCGCTCAGATCAACACTCGATGGGTGCTCACGTACCTGCTGGACCCTCCGCGGAGAAAGGGAGCTTTTCTCTGTTGCATAGTTTTGTTGGGGGTAAACTGCGAAAAAGGAGAGGGGGTTTAGGTATAAGATTGTTCCCTTCTCGCAAAACAAGTCTACCTGTTAGCCCTCTTATCATGCTTAATAATATATCCTTTTTTTAGGGATGGGTTAGGCGGCCCGCTCGCTAGCTGCTACTTGTCAAAAGTCAACTCCGCTAATCCCGGCTTGCTTTGTTGACACCACACGGGCTTTAAATAATACTTTCACCTGAGCACAAAACAACGTATTGTGAGATGAAGTTAAACAGAAGCCTTCCAAAAGCCGGGGCCACTCATGTCGGAGAAGTGTTTCACCTGCGTGAATAAATATGCCCACTCGGTATTAACGACTTGGTGTGAATAAGCGGCAAAAAAAGGCAAAACATTGCAACAAAAAGGTCACTCATCACAGTTTTGTGTACATAGGGGATATTTTTGTCAGTCAAGACAGAGTCGAATTTTATTGTATTTTTTGAACACCTTGAAACAGAACGGTATAAACAGAACTGCAGAATAGCCGACTGTGTACATAGCTGACATTTTTTTTTTGTCAATCAAAAACAAGCGAGAAATCGTGGAAAACAGACACTGCTTTAATTTGTCTGTCTGTCTGAATTCCAAGATGTCTGACAGAACACCCAAGAGTTAATCTTGACAATTATTTTTGTGTATCTATGGGTGATATTTTTGACACTCAACCTATTGTACAGAGAAATACATGATTGTTTTTGGTTGAATTGAACGCTTTCACTTTGACAGTGTAAACACACACAAAACAAAGATAAATTCCTTGTGTGATCTTCACTTTCATTTCTATCCAATGATCAGACAAAATATAAGCCTATTGGTCATAATTCGATATTATTTTTAATAATTTCTTGGAATTTGTAAATCTTTGCGCGGTTTTATTCATCCATCTTCATCAAAAGATTGAATCGAAAAATAATCAAGAATATTAAAAAAACAGCGAGAAATCGTGGAAAACAGATGAAACGGTTTTTCTTTGAATTCCAACTTCCAAGATTCGAACGGAACACCCAAGAGTTAATTATTGCAATGATTGTGATCATGGGTGATACTTTTGACACTCAACAAATACAGAGAAATACATGATTGTTTTGGGTTGAATTGAACACTTTCACTTTGACAATGCAAACACACAAAACAAACCGAAAATGTGATTTTTACTTTCATTTCTATTCAATGAGTAGGCCTTTTTAAGCAAATGTGCAGTAAATGAGTTACCTTCTTGAGGAGCGGGCGCCTTTGAATGTATGAAACAGATAAATGACGCCATACAAGTGATGTGGATCATCATCATCATCATCAGCATCATCATCATCATCATCATCATCATCATCATCATCAGCAGCAGCAGCATCATCATCATCAGCATCATCATCATCATCATCATCATCATCATCATCATCATCATCATCATCACTGTTAGATGATAATACTTATATCTGTAATAATTTCTTGTAATTTGTGACAAAATCATTCTTTGCATGATGGTTTGATCATCCATATCCATCCAACGATTAATTGATTTCAAAAAATGTCTTAATGTAATCTAAAATGTTCCTTAGTCGTGAAAATTAAATCAACGCTAAATGATAACATTTATTATTTTCTATCATTTTATTTTCATAATGTTCATGCTTATAGATGTTCTGTTTTGTCACAAACAATCTTAATTGTTAAAGTTTCTTTTAAACGATATTTAATTTAATTCTCTTACAGATTCAACAAAGAATTTGCTGCTCCTTGGATCGAAGCAAACTCTAACAGGGAAATCGCGGTCATCAGCGGCGGCGAAATCCAACTCAACCGCTATTTGATAGCGAGAACACCGACTGACGGAAGACAGAAACTAGCGGGATTTCACTCATCGCGTACGGGGAAAGTCTCCCGTATAGTCCAGCCGCCATGCCACGTGCATTCTTGGTCAAGCACAAACGTGCTCGAGTGGACAGTATAGCCGATGAATTGTTGGCCCAGCACGAGGTTGATGCTGGTGAGTATTATGAAATCCTTTTTGTTCAACATAATTATACTCTTCTATATTTGTGTTCGCCCTGACGAAGATCCTGCTATAGGAACTACACAAATTTCCTTTCATCATATTGGCGATTTTTAGTAGATAAACAGTGTTCAGCGGTATTTTCTTAATTTATTTTATAAATAATAATACTAATAATTGCATTTATAAGGCGCTTTATACGGGCGTTTCTAAGCGCACTATAGTGGTCTGTCTAAATAAGAAAACTAGTAAACACGATAGCATAAAAACAATACAACACCAAAGTCAAAGTAATATTTTAGTTATATTTTAGTTTGCATTTTTTTTTCTAATCAGAGAAGATACATTTTGTTATCTGACTCTTTCGTCCGGGTTGGGGATGGTAACAATTATAATACAGCATTTAAAAAATAATTTTTGTATTATGTTATCATGTTATTACTAGAATGGGACATACACATTTTAAACGAATATGTGCCTTCATATCATTATTAATTTATGATTTGTAGGTAAATGTGAACATTCAATTTCAATTTGATGTAACATGTGAAAAGCGCGTAAAGAATATTGTATATTATCACCTGACTTAGTAAATACAGTACATCAGCTGCCATGTAACATTTTTGGATGTTACATGGCAATCAGATGATAAAACAGTTGTTAACTTTGCTGTCGGGAAAATCATGGAATGTTCTCCTCGGGATTTGAAATGCTATTTCGTGAAGAAAATAAGTCCCTCGACTACGTCTCGGGACTTATTTACTCTTCCATCAATAGCATTTAAAATCCCTCGGAGTGGAACACATGCTTCCCTCCACCACCAGTTAACAACTGTATACTATCACGCGCCAAATAAATTTATTATATTATACTATTATCATCATTATCAAATGTATGGAATTTGATTATGTAGACTTGCCTAATATTTAACTGTTTTGATCTAATTTCAATGCATTCACAGCGGACATTGACAGCCGATCATACGGTCACAAATATGCCGAGGCGGATCTCAAAGACAGCCTTACAATAGACGTCAGCTCTGGTCACAAACTGGACTTTGCGAAGGTGGATGCTGTCAGACAAAAGGACGCAATGGACGCGATGATGAGTCGAAGGGGTGTAGATTATTCTCTCGAGGCACACCATCGGTATCCCCCACCTCCTCCTCTCCTTCTCCGCACATCCTCCGGCTCGGCTTTCAAGAAGGTCCACCCTGGACAACTCCCTCTGGAGCTACAGAATATCCCGATAGGAATGTATCCAGCAGCCAGCGGTGGTCCCCAGCATCAAGTTGTCTGGCTTGATCAGCCGGGCGCACCAGGACATCACAATATCCTACGCGACCGTCTCCTGAGCCACCCCGCGTCCGCAGCGTATCTGATGTCCGCCGACCCGAAGCGCGTCATGCTTCCGCATCGGCTGCATGCCGCTATGTTCCCACCACAACCGGAAGATGAGCCACTCGATCTTAAGGTCAAAGGTCGCCGGGACATTGACAGCGAAAGGGACAATTACGAACTAGGTAATCGTGGTACAAAACGCTCAAAGAATGTGAAGTATCCGTTTGGAGATGCTTTGTCGTTCCAGAAGCACGCAGGCCAGGTTCCCCTTGACTTCCCTCGGGGTCTGGTCGGGCACGAGACCCTCCGCAACTACCCACACCTCTCTGCCGCACATCCATCTATGTACCCTTTTCTCGGTCTGCCCTACAATCCGGTCCTGATGAAGGAGCACATGGCAAGCTTAGGGTACAGAATGCGTGAAGACAGGAAGTGTCCGGACGGTTTCAAGATGCACTCCCCAATAAAGGGTGACGAGCACATGTCGCCGCCGCTTCTGTCGTCTAAAGATCGCCACAGCGCCCTCTTCGCTGATCTTACGCAACCACCAATCTGCAGCGTGAAGCCGACATTCAGTATCCACAGCGAAGGACACAGTTCTCCATCTTCTCCCAGCGGATCACATGGAAACCAGACACTTCTAAGCCCACCGGGTTTGTCTCCCCACGGTGGTCCGACAGAGGATGACCTGGACGAAGATTCGCTCGAAGGATCAACCTCCCCTCTTGGCGCCAAACGGCCGACCAGGCAACCTGTCCTGGGCCTTGAGTACATCCAGAATGGTATGGACCACCGCGATGCCAGGCAACTAGGAACCGAAGCAGCAGATGGCAGCGAACAGCATCATCTCCTGCGTATCCCGAGTCCCGAGCGCCACTTCCACATGACCGGGAACGATGCGAGTCTCATTCCCGCCGACCAAAGCGGCCGTTCCCGCGGGTCGGGACTCGCAACTGATCCGAAAGCAAATGCCAACGGGATTCCCGTGGCGCCTCACCAGTTCGGAGAGCCCAAGCGGAGGGCCAACAGTGCGAAGACTCCGCAACCCCGGAAGTACATCTGCGATGTCTGCGGGAAAGGGTTCAGCCGCAGTAACACGCTCGTCACACACAAGGTAAGTTTTCTTTAAATGGTTTCGTTTATTTATTTGAATATCAAAATTAAATGTATAAACTTTGTACAAACCATTACAATTCATAAATACATCAAGATCATACAAAGAAAGTAATATTGTATTGTATTGTATAATATCACCAAATGCGTTTTGCTACAAAACTTCCAACATGCACTAAATACACCCATGCACAAAATTACACATACAAAATACATTTAGTATACACAGTTATTTATTTTCGGGACAAAGCCAATTATATTCTACAAACACAATCGATTCTGAAGCATACGGATCAACGATGTTCATCATTATAATGATTCGCGTGCCGCTTATTATCGCTATATAAATTATCACGCTGTATTTAGCAGCCCAAAAGAGACGGATCAAAATAATTATACCACTTCAACATCCAGACGTTACAATCACGACGCGGATGAAAATAACAAGATTATGTTAAGCTCATTTCTACCCCACTGGGAATGAACAAAAATAAAATATGCTTCTTTGTCTGATTTATAAAGAAGAAAGCTGTACAAAAGCCTAGCTGATACATGCATGTAATACCAATTTAATTTCGCAGTCTTCTATATGCAAAATAAGAGCAGCTGTATAAGATTGGCTAAACACGATAAAAGAAAAGACTTGAATAGCATAACATGAAAATTACTGAAAAGAATTGACGGACGGAAAGGCTATAAGCAAAGCTGTTCCCTTTCAGCTTTGGTAAAGAATCCAGCAAGGTAATAGCCCCTCAGTCCCGTATTGTAAAAATGCGATTCGGTTAATGCACACAAAATCTGCCATTGGTACTGAAAGCGAAAATCGAAAATGTCGAAGAGGAGACTTAAAAGGGGGAGCAAACAAAAAGAAAGGGGCTTCTGTTTGCCCCTATACCAGGTGGCACGAACCCCTTTCTTTCTTCGGCTTCATCTTCCTTTTTTTGTCACCCACGAAAAGACTCGATAATTATTCGGCGACCTGCCTTGCGATGTTACGTAAGCACGAAGCGCCCTTTTATTTGAATTTACCCGACCGCGATGATCGGTCCGAAAGACCACGGGCCACGCGAATCGATCGATTTTTTGGTAGAAAAAATGGGGAAAAGAGAAACGTAGAAATAATAGTCTATAACGATTGGATTTAGGACGGCACGCGCAAGGCTGGAGTATTAGGGGTTTTAAATTGGTCTGGCTTGGAAAATCATCGATTTGTCTTTCTTTGTCATTTGTTCTCTCTTATAAACAGCCACTAAAACGGTTCTTTGATAATAGTATGGTTCTCTTATTTTGAAACTGATGTTCATGAATTGGTATAATGAGTTTTTTCTTGAGTTGTATGTAGTTCTCAGCCTACACTGGCGTAAATCTGTTCGGAAAGCACAATGCATTGGGGGGTCGAGCAATTGTTCACAAACCGTTTGTGAACAATTGCTCGACCCCCCAATGCATTGTGTTTTCCGGACAGATTTACGCCAGTGTCAGCCTACATCATGGTTTGAGTTATGAAACATAATTCATTAGGGTTATTAGAGTTAACAGATAATGATGCCGGGTATTATAATTTGATAACATTGTTTTAGTGTGTCAATCTGTCGAACAGATAAATAAGACAAACAAAAATCTTATGACATGTATAAAAGGAGGGGTTTACTCTCTCTTACAGCCTTATAAATACAATCGTACACATTATTTTAAAATGATCATTTATCATAATACTACACAAATTAAGCATCCGTTAAAAGATAAAGATTATATTGCATAGTCAATTACTTAGTATATAACATTTGTGTATGCTTTGCTTTTTCTTTTTTAACAGCGTATCCATACTGGAGACAAGCCGTTTGCGTGTGAGCTGTGCGGACGGGCGTTCCGGCAGCCCGGCAACCTGACCCGGCACCGACTCACCCACACCACGGTCAAGCCATACGTCTGCAACCAATGCGGCAAGGTGAGAACAAATAATTGATTAATATTGACATAAAATACAACAATGTTTGAGTCATCATTCATAGAAATCATGAAAACTACCAACAAACTAAATACATGTATATAACGTTTGCGTGTGAGCTATGCGGACAGCCGTCCCGCCAGCCGGGCAACTTGAACCGTCACTGACTCAGCCACACATACGGTCAAGCATGACGAATAATAATATTGCAACGAACAATATCAAGCATCACTCATCAAAATTATAAATTTTAACAAAATAATACATAAACTATTGCCAAGGATACGTGTACAGCATGAAAAGCGAGATATATACAGCATTATTTTGAACAAGGGTTGTTTAGCGGGTATTAAAATATATACAGTATGTTTTTTTCCCCCTCAAAATAATAAATGCATTTCTATTACAACTTATATCAAATAATTGACTTTGGTTAATTACGCAAATTACGCAAGGTTATTGAATATCAACAAAATGCAACAAATCAGTTGAATTTAAAATACATTTACATTATATTTAATTATTATGTAAATGTAATGTTTACAGAGGTGGTGGTGGTATTTTGAAGTATACCAAATTCGTAGGTAATTCGTAGGTATTTTAATTAAATTTAATTCAGCCCCTTACCAATTTTGTCTTCACTTTCTTCATTTTCCTTTTGCACAAACAGGCGTTCAACAGGGCTTCGAACCTTCACACGCACATGCGAACGCACACCAACTACAAACCGTTCGTGTGCCAGTACTGCGGCAAGGGATTCCACCAGAAGATCGACATGAAGATCCACTCATATACCCACACAGGTCAGTGGCTTTCATTTGAATTTGTATATTTGTATATTTGAATTTGTTTAGTTTTTGTTATATTTGTTTTAATCTGATGTTTGCCTTTGAACGTTTTTTTCATTTATTTCTTTAATTTCTACGCCTGTTTCATAAAACTTTTTCAATTGATCTAGTGTCCAACTGGACTGGATGTTGTCACATTGGTTGTTACAATAACTGGACATTTACAACAATTGGACAAAATTTGTATGAAACTGGGCGCTAGTCCGTTTTCTCTATATGTTTCGATAAAATGTTGTTTCAGTTAAAGTATGTCTTCTTAGAATGGTCTCCTGGAATAAAGGTAACCGAATAACTAAATTTAAGACGTTTTGTTTACTTTTCGTTGCATCTAACTGCATGCAAAATAAGTTAGACACAGAAAGAGCATTTAGATAACTGGTGACGCGATCAAAAATTAGGTAGTTACTCGTCCTGGTTGGTGTGATTAGCACATGAACTTTCGACAACTAGCGAGTCCAAACGACTACAATCTGGAGATCCAAATGAAAAACTACCATCTTGAGATCCAGTGAAAAGAAAATTAATGCAGGTATTACGATAATTTTATTCACACAATTACAATCTGGGGATCCGATCTGGTTCGTTGCATACAGGAGAGAAGCCGCACAAGTGCAAGAAATGTGGGCGTGGCTTCAAGCAGCTGACCCACCTGACCTATCACATGCGTACGCACTCTGAAGTCAAGATGTACTCGTGCGCGTACTGCGGAAAGGGATTCAATCAGAAAGGCAACCTACAGGCTCACATCTACCGCCACACTGGTAAAACACTATATTCAGACAATCTACACTTTAAGTCACAGCGTCGCCGAAAAAAGAGGGCGCGCTTAAGAAAGCTCATAGGACGCGACTGCAACGCTTTAATTCGGGAAGGCGTAGAGTTTCCGTAATAACGCGAACGCGCGTATACATACGCGACATTCAGATTACATTATGACGGAATAGGCGTAAAGTTTCTGCGCACGCGCGAGCTTTTTCGAAACGCGTCCTCTTTTCAATTCGGCGACTATGTGTTGCCTAGCCTATTCGCCTACTTTAACCCTTACCCTCTTGACAAATTTCTCGTGTCGTGTCTAACCCCACCATTTTATATTAGCGCTCTCAGTTATCTAATTGCTCTTCAAATCATTATAAACAAATTAAACAATATCATAATCATAGAATCGATATCCTGAAAATTAATCCAACATAATCGTAAAAGAACTTGTATCTGTTTTCATGAGTTATAATCTGAAAAGCCATTAGAATTAAATAACATATAACGTGTTTTCTTGTACAATTGTACTTTTCTAAATTAAGATAACCACATACTACAAAAGACGTCTTATTAACTGTTATACTGTTTTTCTTTTCTTGACAGGCGAGCGCCCTTATCGCTGCGAAGTCTGCAACAAGGGTTTCACACTGGCCAGTACGCTCAACACGCACCGCCGCACGCACGCAGAGAAGAAGCCATTCGCCTGCCAATACTGCGGAAAGGATTTCTACCAGAAGAACGCGCTCAAGAGTCACCTTCTGGCATCGCATCCGTACACTGACGGGGAGAACCTCCTGTGAACTAAGTCTAGCAACTTCTAGCCTATTGTAACCGTTCTAGACCGATATGCATGCCTCGAATGTTTACAAAGAATAATTCTGTAGTGGAGGCTCAACATGCACCGACGCACGCACGCGGAGAAGAAGCCGTTCGCCTGCCAATACTGCGGAAAGGATTTCTTCCAGAAGAACGCGCTGAAGAGTCGACTACCTACTCGCGTCGCACCCATACCCTGACGGAGAGAGCCTTCTGTGAACCAAGTCCACGTCTACATGGTCTAGCCTATAATTCTAGCCGTTTTAGACCGATGTGCATTCCTAGAATACGTATGTCTATGAGAATTATGTAGCAGTGCACCGGATGCATGCTCAGTGGAACAACCATTGGAACACAGACTGATATTTCGGTGTTGAAATACATATCCATACAACTTTCATGTTAAAAGAAAACTATTATGACGAGTTATATTTTAAAGTATTAATTCGGATTGTATATAGCCTATTCTATATGAGTGTGTAAATAATTATATACATGTACTTGACTTATTTATTTGTAAATAAACGTTCATTAAAAAAAGTAATTTATACAATTTAAATGATTCCACATCTAGAAGGTATAATCACAAAATCACCACATTTGTATTCGTCTCTTTCAAGGGAAGATTATATACATAATAATAATAATAATAGTGGATACTTATATAGCGCACGTTCCGTCTTTCGACGCTCGCGGCGCTTTGGGAAAAGAGAAAAACGACTAAACAAACAAACATACAAACATACAAAAACAAATTAGAGTATACCTATTTTTCAAATAAATAAGTTTTCAACCGAGTTTTAAAAGTATCCAAGGAAGGTGATTGGCGAATACTATATTGCTAACTTGTTAAAGGAAATGCGTCATCAAATTCAGGACTACGCACAGGGCAGCGCCATGTTTTCAGAACCAGGCGAAATCGTACGTTAGCGCGACACTCGCGCAAAATCTCTAACGTATGCATGCTACAGAGCGCACGACACACGTATACGTACAACATGGTGCCTTCATGTTAGCAATATTGCATTTCTGTGGTTAGCAATTAAAAGAGCGTCCTCTATGACGCGACGACGCATTACCTTTAACATTAATTTGTTGGTAACTCCATCGTGATTTTCCTCGCCATTAATGTCATGAACAATACTAATTGGTTTCAACTTTTAACAATTTATATGGAATTGTGATGTCGAATTATACCCGTTGATATGTTGTAATGTTCTATATCAACAAATCGAATTACATACCGGAAGTGGTTGTAAAACGGAAGTGCCGAGAAACTCAATATCCCCTCATCGATTCTGTTTTTCAACTATGTGATAGAACGTCATGTCATACTTTTATGTGTACTTTATGATTATTTTTTGAAACTTCGTGCAATGTACTATAAAGATTGTTTGTTTTTGTCAATGCTGTAAATAATTTTCTAAAATTGTATTATCTTGAAATGAAAATGAACATATTTATTATTATTTATTTAGCTTTAAATTTTCTCGCTTACGCTGTATGTAAGAATAATAGTACGACTTAAAATATTAATAATGATACTATACTGCTAATAATATTAGTGTCACATGTAATGATGCGTTTTAATGATAATTGTTAACTGAAAGCATCATAATGTTTGTATTATAATTTGTTTACTTTGAATAACGGAATTTCATTTAATATAGGTTCAGGTAGATATGTGTTATTGGTATTCATAATTTTAAGCCAAAAAGTCCTAAAAAGTACTGATACAATTATGAAAACTTCTCGACCCGTAATTGGTCAAAGAAACACTGCCACTTTGAACACACCGTGAAAACACTGTGGGCACTTTGTATCACACTGTATGATCACATTGTGAGCACACTATTTCATACACTGTGGACGCATGGTATATCACACGCAGTCTGCCACATTGTGTACACAATCGGTGCTTCACAATGCAGTGTGTTCATATTGATATGATCTGCCATTTCGATATGGGGATATAATATAACCAGAGATACCCGTCGTGTAATAAGGAGTCCAAATTTCATGTTCACAACTCAATAAAAGTAAAAAAAAAAGTAATACTGTGTTGCTTGTTTTGTTTGTTTAGCTTATGCAATTATGTCACAAACGTTTTATTCCGCATTGCAAGTCGAATGCAGTTCAGCACTTCCAGAACCACCATTATTTTGTCCTGTTTGTAAGAAAAACCATATATGTAATAATGTGAATTTTTATCTATTTCAAATGTGAACACCGAATGCAGAGGTTTCCAAAGTTACACACTCTTGTATAGGGCCTGTTAGGATAGGAGGAGTCACCCGGTAAGAGTGATGAATAAATATGGTTAATATGGCAGATTAATATGCATCCTTTATTATTACTTGCATTGTCTTTTTAGGATGATCTTTCTTGCATTTGATATGTTATACTTTAAAGGGATCTAGTAACTTTGCTGACATTTGCAAAAAGTGATGAATGGTTGATACAATGTATATTGTTGTTATCATTCTGATATGTCCACTGGGTATTGTATGAACATTTCAAGTTAAATGGACTTTATAATTATGTCCGAGTAATGAGCAAAAATGCAAAGTGATATTCACTAACTCATTGCACTGACTTGTTGTACACGGTTACCAAGTGGATGGTTTAACGCATGAACACTTCAATCCCAAATATCTTTTTAACGAAAGGGAAATTTGAAGAAAAAAAACGAAACATGTCCCGTGCTTCCAAATACGAATACAGCAAAGTATGAGGGAACCGCTATAGAATTCCCAAATTGATTGAATTTTGAGGATTTGGACAATGTTACTACATCCATTTAAAGGGATCTAGGCAGTAACATTGTCCAAATCCACATAATTTACTTAGAACTCTATAGCGGTTTCCACGTATGGAGCAGATTTCGGTTTTCCAAAATTCTCTTTCGTTAAAAAGATATGTATGATTGTAGTGCTCAAATTTGAAATACATTAGTATAGTAGACAATTTTAACTGTGCACAAAGTCGGTGTAATGAGTTAATGAATATCACTTTGTATTGTTGATCATTACTCAGTTCGTTAACACTCACTTAGCATGGAATTTGCACACATCACTCAGTGGACATTTCAGATCACACAAAAACACATTTTTATAAAGATTTGAGTTGAATTTTGAATTGAAAACACTCAGTGGACATATATCAGATCACATATATACACATTTTACCAACCCTTCGTAAGTTCTTGCACATGTCAACAAAATTACTAGATCCTTTTTATAAAGTGTTCTTATTTTATTTAAAAGGAGACACGTACACCATCTGTTTTCGGGAAAATAATTAGCAGTTTATTTTTTTTTCATTTCATCTGTACAATATTTCAACAGTACAACAATAATTATATGAACATCAACAATTCGTCTCAGAATATGCCAACAAATTATTAAAATAATAAATTACTTAACACTCTACATGCATTCAGATACTGTATATTATATTGTCCTGTTAATTAGCACCATACACATTACACTATACGTACATCCGACTTGCGGCTTAAATTGCAGGAAGGCTTGCACCAAAAAGTTATTTATTATCGTTTTTTTTTGTTTTCGTATGCGAAAAAGGCACTGAGGTATACGGCCTGTGGCAAATACAAATTGGAAGGGGGGGGGGGCGGCATAGACCCACATGTGATAATTGTTCTTCCTCTGCCCCACCCCTTTAGGCAAGGGCGTCAACAGCTTCTCAAAAGTGTGGGTGGGTGGGGGGGGGGGGGGGGGGGAGGGACATTGCGAGGGTGCAAAACGACCGAGCGGGGGCGTCCCCCTCCTACTGTAGGGAGCTTTTGCCCTTTTGGGCTTTAAATTGTGCGATTTTGTGCATACCTGAGCCAAAAATTTCACATAATATGTAGTGCAAGTTATGGAATCAAACATACATAATGTATACATTATGAAAAAGTAGGGGGGGGGGGAAATCCCTCACTTTCAAATGGGGGGGGGGGGGGGGGGGTGGGGGGAAATGTCCCCCCACCCCCATCCCCCGACTTTTGACGCCCATGCCTTTAGGAGGAACTTATGATAAACTTAAAGGGGACCACCAGGCAAAGGACAACACATTATTATATGTTTTGGTACCGTTTTGTGATATCAAATAGATACCCAACATTTTGCAAGGGGTTGTGTAATTCATAAACAAAGCAATTAATTTCCACCACTTACGGAACCACTGCTATTTCCTGGTTCCATACGGGCCAAGCATTTGCGAGTGCGCCAATGCTTTCACGCGTACGTCAATAGATTCCCGGATGATTCATTCGCTCTGCACAGTGCGCTCTGGCTCTGCACGCATATAGTCTACGCAATTCAGACCGCATGAACGCATGGTTGAGAATGGTGATGCGTTTTCCAATTATACATTTTTTTCTGAAAACATATTTTTGTAAACTTGTTGAAGGAATGGAATACTAAAGATGGTACCTTTCTAAAATAAGAATATTATTTTTGGGTGGTGGTACCCTTTAAGACATAATATGCAGGAAAGGCATTACAGATAGGACGTTAATAAAGTTTAGGTCCGGTACACGTATATTTAGGCAGTATCTAGGGCGTTTATACACGGTTGACTTGCACATCGAATGTAATTACACAAAAGAAAATATGAAATCAATAGATATAGTATACACACTTAGATATATCAAACAATAAAGGGATAGTGCAGTTCTGGTCAGACTGAATTTTAGTAACTAAAACTTGCACATTACCATTAAAAACTTATTATTTTAGCACGTTTATGCCCGCTTCACGGCGACAAACCCCACATAATAAATTCAATTCAATTTATTCTTGCTTCCAACGAAACATTACAAATGAATTAATACTAGGGATAATACTTTACAAAAAAATAGTACACAAAAAATAATACACATCGTGTAGGACAGACCACACTCGTAAATTAGGTCGGAATCGTGTTGTTAGTCGCCATCTAGCGCATCCCAACGCATAACAACCTTTAAGCTGGCAATATTCAGTTTTGGAGCGCCTGGTAGTGTTGATCCCCGTCGGGTGCGTCGGGTGCGTCAGGCTGGTAAGGCGGAGGCAGCTGGTTGTGAGCCGGCTGGTTGACAGTAGCCGACTGGACAACTGCCAGCTGGCCGACCGCTGGCTGAGCTGGAAAGGATATACCTAGGAATTAACAACAACAAAAAAGGGCCAGAATGAAAAAGATAACTTTTAAAAAGGCAAACGTTCTTGGCCCGGCCGTGACAGAAAGAGTTGCAATCACCTGTTTGTGTGTTAAAGTTGCAATTAATCAGATTTGCGCATTTAGTCACATGATCTGACTTGCAATTAAATGTAGTGTTGAGTATTGGTATTTCCCGAAGTGCCCCCGATATTTTGTTGTGAGATAATAACAAACTGACTGTTCAATTCGAAAGAACATACAATTTTAATGACAGAATACACTTTATTTGATCAAAATCGGTTCAGAAACGGCTGAAATATCCATAAATATATTTTTATTCAAAATGTTTTTCACCGGCAATCACCGGGCGATATTTAGACTTTTTAGAAAAAATTCAAAAAATACCCGAAGACTACTTTAAAAAAAAAATCAGAATAGGTTTTGAAAAAGTCGTTGATGATATCTCTATTGAATCATTATTTTAACAAACATGAAATGCACAATTTTGTATGAAAAAAGGCTAAAACCAAATTTTTTTCAAGCGCCCTCTTGAGTTGTAACGGCTCTTTTTGAATGATAACAGGGGTTTTACTTAGTCGTCTGTAATTGTGTATACTTTTCGAGCATGGTAAAGTTATAACTATTACTTTGTACCGTAATGGTGCAGGTTTTGGTTACTTAAGTTAAGTTTGACCAATACTCGACTATCCCTTTAATTTTTTTGTTTTGTAATAGTATTTTATTTTCTCTCAAACAAATTTACAACGTAAATTTACAATACAAATCATTCATATAAGTACAACAAACTAATTGTGTACAGCATTACATATACATATACAATCTGTTCTTATACATATAATGATAATCATAGTGTTTGAGAAAAAAAGAGATCTATAGTAAAACAGAGAAACAATAGCGAACTAACAGAAGAAAGATAAAAAGAAAAAGAAAAAAAAAAAGGGGGGGGGGGGGGAGGCGGTAGTAAGAACTCTGTACATGGTGTCTCTGTGTCATACCCTAGTCAGAGAGTGTGTTCCATTTTCTATAATGAATTTGCAATGTTCCTCTCTGTTCAGCTATCTTTCTTTCTTCCTCTTTATTTTTCAATAATGTATCTTTAATATCTTTTATAGTTGGAGGATAATCATTCGTTCTACTATTAACAAATATCATACTTTTTATCAACAATATAACATGATTTAATAATTGATCTTTTCCTACATTACTAATCTTGATTCCTACATGGACCCCTTTCCAATCTATATTTATTAATTCTTCTAAATCAAACTCGTTACCGCAGTCTACCCAGATTTAATTGCCACTTTACAATCGATTGTAACTCTTTCTGCAGCGGGGCCCTTATGATACAAGTATGGGAGTACGAGCCCCCTTAAATCAGACCTGGGGGTGTTTCACAAAGATTCTAAGTTGAACTTAATTTTGAGTTGGACTTAAAAATGATGGAAAGCCTTTGTAGCCTTGGAATAAAACATATTAACAAGCAAAGCAATACAAGTTCATTTAATTTTCGTTTTGTTTATGTCCACAAATTTGGATAAAACATTTTGGATACAAAATGACAAACATAACACAATATAAATATTATATGCCACATCGATAGAGGGTTAGGCCCCTTCCCCCCCCCCCCCCCCCCGCCCCCCCCCCCTCCCTCCCTCTTTCTCCTTAAACACGCCAGTGCACATCAGGGGGCAGGGGCCCATTTCCCATCGTAGAAATAATATATAACGCACTGATTCGGTATAAAGAAGGCACATTCACAACAAGTCTCAACACTGTTGACAGCGATGTTGAAATGGGAGAATTGTCATTACTTCTATAACTATTTTGAATATGGTGCAAAATTTCTAAATTGTATCATAATAATAATTGTATATATTGTAATATCATGATGCTATTATATTAAAGGGTTAGTTGAGTGTTGGTATAGGGGGGCACTTCAGAAAATATTTGTTGTGAGATAATGAAAACCTGACTGTCAAAGCTGAAAGAACATACAATTTTAATGACAGAATAAACTTTATTTGAACAAAATCGGTTCAGAGACGGCTGAAATATCCATAAACATATTTGTATTCAAAAATTCTTCACCAGGGGATATTTTGACTTTTTAGAAGAAAAAAAAAAAAAGCTTAACGACTACTTTGAAAAAAAATCTGAATAGGTTTTTAAAAAGTTGTTGATGATATCTCTATTGAATCATTATTTCAACAAAACATTAAATTCACAATTTTGTATGAAAAATGGCTAAAACCAATTATTTTTTTTAGGGACCGCTCTCTTGAGTTGTAACGGCTCTTTTTGAATGATAATAGGGGTTTTACTTAGTCGTTTGTAATTGTGTATACTTTTCGAGTATGGTGAAGTTATATCTATTATTTTGTACCGTAATGGTGCAGGTTTTGGTTACTAAAGTTAAGTTTGACCAATACTCAACTATCCCTTTAATATTGAATTATTTGTATGATAAAATTGTGAAAGGACTGGCCTCGACTAGCCTACTTGTCTATTGCTGGTTCGTTTTGCCAACTATAATGTTCTCGTACTTTTGACTATTTAGTGAGTTATATATTTTTGTTAACGATGTTGTTGTGTGGTAAATACATTTAATTTAATTTCATTTCATTTCATAATTGTGCACAGTGTTGTGGTGTGCAAGGGAAATCATTAGTTTTATACAACACAGCGATGTGGTATAAAATGGGTATTTTTCAAGGTGATTTGAAAGCGGAATACCGCTAACGTACCCGTAGTATGACTCACACCGGCGTGGTGTCATTCGTGTTTTATATATCATATTGTTGTGGCGGAATGGGGTTTATTTGTAAGTTGTAACAAACCTCGTTTTTACATCACACAGGGTTCTGATTTGAAAGGGGAACATTGGTAACTTACCTGTCGCATATAAACCCAGTGGTGTCGGGTGCAGGGGGCACATCATCTGTTTTGTATGATTATCATAATTTTTTTTATAGCGTTGTGGTATGAATGGGGTATATTTGTAACTAACCCGTTTTACATCGCCCAATGTTCTGATCTGAAAGGAGAACGGTGCTAACTTACCCGTTGTTTGATTCACAGTGGTGTGGTAGGAAGAGGGTGCAGCACCCTTATTACAGCAGACACCGCCGCAGCAAAATGTTGACGCAACAATCGACAAAACCATCTCAGTCAAACCAAGAACGGAGATCATCGAATTTGCAACAACGTACGCTTCCTATGTGTATGGTATAGAATTATAAAAAAAAGAAGAGAAAATAAGATTTCCTTTTCGTGCAATGTTTGGGTTCAGTCTTCCGAAGTAGGGAAAAAATATTTATTGAAAGGTTAGCTACTTTTCTACTGGATGAATGAACGAACGAACGAACGATCAATCAATCAATCAATCAATCAACCAATCAGTCAATCAATAAACCAATCAATCAATCAATCAATCAATCAATCAATCAATCAATCAATCAATCACTCAATCAACCAATCAATCAATCAATCAATCAATCAATCAATCAATCAATCAATCAATCAATCAATCAATCAATTAGTCGGTCAATCCATCCATCCATCAATCTCTCAATCAATCAATCCATCAATCAGTCAATCAATCCATCAATCAATCAATCAATCAATCAATCAATCAATCAATCAATCAATCAATCACTCACTCACTCACTCACTCACTCACTCACTCAATCAATCAATCAATCAATCAATCAATCAATCACACACTCACTCACTAACTCAAACAATCAACCAGTCATTTTATCAATCAATCAATCAATTAGTCGGTCAATCCATCCATCCATCAATCAATCAATCAATCCATCAATCCATCCATCCATCAATCAATCACTCAATCACTCACTCAATCAATCAATCAATCCATCCATCCATCCATCCATCAATCAATCAATCAATCAATCAATCAATCAATCAATCAATCAATCAATCAATCAATCAATCAATCAATCAATCAATCAACCAGTCATTTTATCAATCAATCAATCAATCCCACCGAACACTACACGATCCGATTCTGATCGGATATGTTGTCCCATATCACCGGATAGCGTAAACGGATAGCGTAAACGGATAGAAAATTTGCGCAATAAAATTCTCAGGTGGTAAAAGTTGTCTTCATTGGTGCATAATATGCACAAAACTTTACGCCGGATAAACGTATTCGCCGACCAATGAGAGAGCAAGACACGCATACGAACGGAGACAAACGGATTGAAAATGTTGCTCTCCGTTGGGCGTCCGTTCAATTGAACGCTATTCGGCGATATGCGACAAGGGCTTTATAATTACCTGAAGCCCAGGGTCGTCTGCGTAACTGGAATTATCAGCAGCAGATGAAGACGCTGGGAATATCCCTGCAACGAACATGCTGAAAGCCACGAACGATGAAAGGATGTTAAACGCCAAGTAGAACGCGATCTATGAACGGTATTATGAAAAATGAAAACAAAAATACAGTATAAATTGAAGTAACTTTAATTCAATGTTAAAATCAAGCGGTTTGCATAGGCATGATAAGGGGAAGGGGGCAGCCCGGGGGGGGGGGGGGGGGTATGGGGGGGGCAGCCATGCAGCGCTTATATTCGAACATAAAATCCGCCTTAGTGGCCACCAAAAGTGATCCTATCAAGAGAAAAAACACGTTTGAATGTACAAACCCATTTTTATTGCGTATAAAGTAAAAAATAATGACTTACCACACAAGTGTTTTTCTTGTAACTAAGCAGGCCCAGAATACCAGTCGGACAGAAGAACTGCAGACATTGAAAAAAAAGTAAGAAGAAATTGTTATATAATGATACTTATTACTATTTATTATATAATTGATATACATGTACATAGGCGTACCCAGGAGGGGGGGGGGGGGGGGTTGGGGGGTTCAACCCCTCCCCCTCCCTTTGACCAAAAAATGAATGTTTTGGGGGGTTTGAACCCCCCCCCCCCTTTACACATTTTAACTGGTCTCGAGACAAAACTTTAGTGGTCTCGACCGTCATTTTCGATGGTCTCGGCCTCGAAAAGTGCAAAAAACCGTGGTCTCGGCCTCGAAAATGTCAACAATTGTTGGTCTCGGCTTCAAATTTTCTACGACTACCCCCCCCCCCCCCCCCCCCCGCTGACAGAAATTTTGTCTGAAGAAACCACCCCCTTAAAAAAATCCTGGGTACGCCACTGTACATGTATGTTACATATACAGTACCATATAATCCATCCATTATGATATCACGATTCATCATGCAATTTTCTGTGTTACTTAATAAAGCTATGAAATGCCGACGAAATAGATATAGACTAATACTAATGTATATACTTTTGTCAAATACGGGTCATTAATTTACTAAACACAGTCACGTGATCTCAACTTAATTCAGTATGTAACACGGAAGAGTGAAATGTCTCACCCCCCGCCCCCCCCCCCCCCCCCCCCCCACATAGCCGCGATATATCGATACAGAGGATGTTCGTTTAGCCCTATGGCAAAAATAAAAGCGATGCTATCGATTGCAGGTGTTATGTTCCACGCTGGAAGTAGATTTTTGTCAAAGTTTGCGCGTTAACCCAAATACGTGATATCGAAGATAGATTCTATAATGACGTCACAATAGCTTGTCAAAGTAAACATTTAAAAAACATAGTTATTTATAATCGAGCTCAGAGTCTAAAAGTATAAAGATGTTTTACTTTTGTACATAAACTAAGTCATATACCAGAACAGGTTGTCGGGAATGTTCGGGAATGTTCCACGGAAATGTGTCATGCCCACAGAGCCGCGATAGATCAAAATTTGATAGCGATACTATCGATTGCAAGGGTTATGTTCCACGCCGGAAGTGATTTGGTTATTTTGCGCGTATATTTTATTTGGCAGCATTCGTGTATTCGTAGGGCACCATGATGCCAGATATTTGCAATTGCTAAAATCTTGATCTTAAGGTCGGTTTTAGCCCTACTCTTTGTAGACATATATGCTGCGATATATTTTTATAGAAATATGTCTTTATTTATTAATATTATTTATCTATTTCCTGTTTGGGGGAGGGGCCAGTGTTATGATGTGGCCTTGAACATTGTTAAATGAATCATTGACTATTTATTCTCTTTTTCTTTTCTTACCACAAAGCCAGCAACCATTGGGAAGTAACTATTACCCAGCGTCGTGCCAATAACTTGCCCCGCAACCGACACCAGAATGGCGCTGATCCCGCAACAGAGTTGTATGAATCCCGTCGCTCCCCCGGCGAATCCGTTGTAATTGAGCGAGAAACCCGCCGTGCGTTTTGGGTTGGGCTGGTATCCTTGGACCCCCTGTGTGTATTGGACTGATGTTAGTTGCGGGTTGACCATCATCGGTTGGCTTGTAATCGCCGGGTATGCTTGCTGGGAGTACGGTGGTGCGTTCATATTCGTGATTGTAGTTTTTCGCAGGTCTGTGTTGTGTGTGTGTGTGTAATTTGCGTTACAATGTCCAATGCCCACTTCAGTAGGAAAATCCTTTTTGATAACGAATAGGCCCTTCGAAAAATAATAGAAATAAAGACAATTTTCAAGTAAATTCGTTAATGGTTTATTTAAATGTCATCTAAATGTGTGGAAAACATGCATACTTATTATGCATGTATACTATAATAAATAGTAATTAACGTAATTAAACATAACTGGTAATCAAATATACAAATAAAATATTAAATCAATCAATACCATATACAAACCTTTAAATTGAATATAATGATACATCGAAGTAAGAAATAACAGACTGCAGTCACAATGTTAAACAAGTCACTGTATTAGTTCCAATCTATAACATACAAATTACTACGTATAATAATGCAAACTACAAATAAAGCAAAGCGATACAAGTCCACGCGTTTTAAAGAGATTTTATATCCGGTATATGGCGTGATCGCATGTCCTTGATGTGTAATAATACTTCCGCGCAACACTGAAGAAAATATTTCAATATCAACAAAATCTAAATCATAAATACGCAATTTATTACAATATTAGTATTTACAATAATGGTTCAGAATCGTAAATCAGACGCGCGGTGCCATCTTTCGAACGCCTCGCGCACGGTGCGAAACAGATTAATGTCTGGCTCAGTGATATGTAATATAATTGTGTGTTGAAAAAACATGCAGCTGTTTACATGGTTTAATTATCTTTTTATTCCTTTTTGTCAATTATTTGTCCTTTTTGTCTATGCGCACTGATACTTAATTGCAAGATTGCGCTATATACGAATGGATTATAATGAGTATTGATTAATGATTATCATCATGTATAGTGATCACAAACCAGCCTAGTTACAACATATTCAGACCTCCCCCTATATAATCCCACACAATCATGGCAATTATTGTTCACTCAACCAGACCAAGGAGGAGTGGCAGTAATCTTTGTACATGTATGTATCGTTAAAAAAATACAATAGAACTTCTCATTCTCAATAAAAATGCGTCACGAGTTATTGAGTGCAATTACTCGATAGACTTGGGTGCCCAAACAGTGGCGTAGCGTGGTTGGACTGTTTAGGGGGGGGGGGGGGGGCACGATAAATTATTGGGGGGGGGGGGAGGCACTTCTTATGTATTTCTTTGTTTTATTTCGTATGTATTTCTCAAATTATTTAGGGGCATGTGCCCCCCATGCCCCCTATCGCTACGCCACTGGGTGTCGATGACTTATGAGCAGATGAACATGATTAGCGATCAGACAATAATGCATGGAGACGTCCATAATTCAGTGCGCAACTCCACTATTATACTACAGTATTGCTCTTTTCAATCACATTATGATATTTCTGGTCAGTTTCTCTATATATATGTTTACCGTAAATTAATTATACTAAAACCATAGATACTACTAGCAACAAAACAAAGAGTACCGAAGTATTGGTGGCACTTTGTTTATCATTGGTGTATAGTTATGGTTCTACATGACCAAGAACTTGTTCTTACCTATCTTACAACAATAATGAATAAATGTAACCACACGATCGACATGCTATTTAGCCAGAAATAACCGGTTCATAATTATTCCTTGATAATGACGTCATATCACTGCATTTCACAAAATGAGAGGAAACATAATCGTATATAGGTGATTTGCTCAGTCACGAGTCAGACAAACAAACGCCAATCAACACGAAGTAACACAAACAAATCATAAAGGTATATATAATTTCACGTTTATGATCAATCGTATGATAAAGGCCGCTAGCCAGAGTGGGCGCGTTTGGTGCGTATGCAACCCCCCCCCCCCAACAGAAGGTTCAGAAGGGTCCACTTTTTATCGGTCTCGGCGATCTAAACCAGTGGAATCGGTCCTATAGGCCACGATCGGTCTTGTTGGCGAAAACACCCCCCCCCCCCCCCCCTCCACTTACACATTATAAATATTACGTCCTTGGAATATTTCAAGATTAGTCTGAAAACTTCACTTTTCCAAGTTGCATTATTTCAGTAATATCCAGTACCGTAGTTTCATTTTGTGTTTTTATATATATGTTTAGGTATCAAAGTTGTTCATACTTACGTTCAAATGTTCATGTTTTTTGTTTTCCCTTCTCTTTGTGTGTCCATGTAAAGATGATTTAACTGCGCCCTGAGCACCTTGAAAAAGGTGGAATCGGCGCATTAGAAGACTTCTTTATTATTATTATTATTATTATTATTATTACACAACGCAACCAGTGGTCTATGTCTTATCCTGACTACGGGCCTGTCATGCCAGTGATATGTGATCTGTACATTTATTCCTGTAATTATACTTATAGTGAAACCGAGTACGTGAATTACTATAATGATGTATACTATATGAATTGGTAAATAAAATTCTTAACAAAAACATCGCATTTATATATATGTTTAGGTATCAAAGTTGTTCATACTTACGTTCAAATGTTCATGTTTTTTGTTTTCCCTTCTCTTTGTGTGTCCATGTAAAGATGATTTAACTGCGCCCTGAGCACCTTGAAAAAGGTGGAATCGGCGCATTAGAAGACTTCTTTATTATTATTATTATTATTATTATTATTACACAACGCAACCAGTGGTCTATGTCTTATCCTGACTACGGGCCTGTCATGCCAGTGATATGTGATCTGTACATTTATTCCTGTAATTATACTTATAGTGAAACCGAGTACGTGAATTACTATAATGATGTATACTATATGAATTGGTAAATAAAATTCTTAACAAAAACATCGCACACAAAGTGTGATAACGATATCGATATGCAAGCGATGCAATGACCGAGAAAATATAGAGAAGGAGTTATTGCTCGATGTAAAAAAAATGTACAATATGCAAACTAATCAATAATGTGTAATGTATTATATCACGTGTTCGTGACCGAAAATTTCTAAATGCCGACATTTGGAATAATATATACAATAATGATGATAGGCATGAAACATGGATTTTACTTACCCGAACGACTGTATACAGGTAAACGTCCCAAACTATTATATATCCAAATTCAAGGCACTGATTTAAAGACCACAATCCAACTCCATAAACTCGGTATATATAATATTGAAAACAGGTAGCGAAGAACCATACTAACTATTGCGGGTATTATGTATTGTGGGTCACAGAATCGGATGTATTGTTGTTCTCCGAATTTGACACACATGAATACGTTTCCTGTTTGTTTACCTTGCCATGCACTTTTTGGGGCATCCGCATTCTCAATGACTGTAAAGTATAAAAATAACCGATTCGCGGGTCAAACCACACGGTACATGGGTACGACAGAGAGGCGTCGATCATGCAGTGGTCCTGCAGTGGTCCCCCAATGAAAATACTGGGGGCCGACATTTTGTTTTGCCCCCCACCCCCCCAAAAAAAAAAACAGAAGAAAAAAACAGAAAAATAAACAACCCAATAATTCTGCAGATGAAGACAATCGGTGGATATATGCCAAACAGGGGAAAACATCTAAAATCAACCTTAATAAGTTGTCATGGGACCAGCCACATGTCTACAAAGACGGCGCTCAATGGGCCATCCCTCCGAATCCATGTATATACAGTGAATTATGTACAGTTGTTATTCTTATTCTTTGTAATGTTTTTAATTGTGATTTCGGAAAATAAATAAATACAAAATTAATACAAAAGAGTCGTTTTGTCTCTGAAATTTTCTTAAATTTTGATAATAAAGTATATATTTTCTGGCATGGGCGTCGATACTTACGTAATACCCATTCATCAGGGGGGGGGATGGATAAATGGATCATCCCCCCCCCCCCTGATCAATGGGTATCAATGACAGATCGACGCCCGTGGTTTCTGGGTGCTCAGTAATCCAAACCCATCAAAGGTTCTATGATAGGAGCACCTAGACACAACCCATGCGAGGCTTCTAGCTACTGCATTACTACGCGCTAAAATAAACTTACTGTATAATTATCAAGATCCACTATTGTATACATTTTAACCGCATATTGAGCGTGCTAGAATTTCAAAATCAAAATATTATGGGGGCTCCACCCCTACAATTGTGTCATTCGGATGAAAACTTTTTTTCTGCCCTGCCAATTACTCCGGATATTATCTCAATAGCACAATGGTTGCCTAAAGGCGTACACGGACACGTATCCTTTTTGGGAAACACATACCTGCAAACAATAACTTTATTTCATAATTAGTGTCGGTTAATAGGGGATCTACCATTACAAGCATGAGGGGTCTTCCCTTACATTGCCACAGCTATTATGATGTATTTTCACGCGTTCGATAATTCATGACTAATATATTCCATACTTACTGCATGTGCGGTTAAAGGGATAGTTTAGTATTGGTCATACTTAACTTTAGTAACCAAAACCTGCACCATTACGGTACAAAGTAATAGTTGTAATTTCACCACGCTCGAAAAGTATACACAATTACAAACGACTAAGTAAAACCCCTGTTATCATTAAAAAAAAGAGCCGTTACAACTTAAGAGGGCGCTATTTAAAAAAAAATCACTGGGGGTGTATTCTGAAAACGATTTAAAGTTAAAATGTATTGTATCTACGTCATATCTACGTCACTAAAATATTACACTGTACTTAAGGAATAGCGATTTGGTAAAATATATTTTAGTGACGTAGATATGACGTAGATAAAATAAATTTTAACTTCAGAATACACCCCTATTTTAGACATTTTCATACAAAATTGGGCATTTAATGTTTTGTTTAATTAGTTTTGCAAAATAATGATTCAATAGAGATTATCATCAACGACTTTTTAAAAACCTATTCAGATTTTTTTCCAAGTAGTCTTTAAGCATTTTTTATTTTTTTCTCTAAAAAGTCTAAATATCCCCCGGCGATTGCCGGTGAAGAATCTTTTGAATAAAATATACTTATGGATATTTCAGCCGTTTCTGAACCGATTTTGATCAAAAAAGTTTATTCTGTCATTAAAATTGTATGTTCTTTCAAATTTGACAGTCAGTTTTTCATTATCTTACAAAAAAAAATCGGGGAGCACTTCGGGAAATACCAATACTCAACGGTACCTTTAATATTGCAGATTTTGTATTAAAGGAGGGGCGCAATCCCGGCTTTGATTCAGCTTTATAGCTTTGAATATGTGCCTTTATTGATATACCACATTCTTTTTTTTTTTTTAATCCTTAAGTTGGGCAAAAAAGGAAAATTTCATGCACATTTTTGGCTCTTTTTCGCGTCGGCGTTCCATACTCCTAAAAAAGTAATTTTAGCGGAGCGATGAGCTCATGAGTCATGACGTCACCTGCAGGCAATAACACGGAAGAGCGAGAATTGTTTACAACGTGGTTCAATGCAAACACTTTGACTTGCTAGTAATACAAACTCGTATTTGCTTGAAAATTGAGGATTAACTGAAATTGCCTCAGGAATGAATTTTAGCAAGATGCAGCAACACATCTAAGGAAAGTATTAGCCTGCACCGTTTTCCATAAGGATCCACGTATGAGGCGGATTTAGAACTCAAAGGTTAAATTAACGAGGTCCGACTGGGAAGGACCTAGCGAGTGTGTGCAGGTCTGCCAGAGTTTCGGGGGCCGCGCGGCATGACAGGTTATGCTCTCGCGTGCTAGCTGCCGCGACAACTACCTATTACAAGTTCTGAAAAGTAACGAAAATGCAAGATTATTACGATCGCACCTATTCTAGACTATTTCTTAATTTACTTACATGTTTGCATGGCTTTTCAAACAAATACAAGAATGATTACCTTAGATGGACAAATCTATCACTTTCGTGGCCTCTTTGACAATGTTTATTGTTTTTTTCTCTGTCGGCATTCTAATGCCGACAGAGAAAAAAAACAATAAATGAACTGAACTTAGCGCTCTTTTGTAGTTTTGTTGTTAATTTGCAAACGGCGTAGACTACGTGTATGATATCGATGCCCAGAAATTGATTGACTATGTTCAATCTCCCGCACGCTCGCCAACGACTTGAGTTTTGGATTTGTTTACCTCGGGGAAAAGTAATATTTTGCTCAAAACTGAGGTAATTCTGAATGTTCTGTAAATATATTTCCGTAAATATTGTTAAATAGATCCATCAAAGCAATGATGCTTGTCATTTTATTGCCGCATAAAAAGATGAATTTGAGTGCGAAACACCGCATTTTTGTACACCATGTTTTGAGACGTGATCGGATGAAGCCGCCACTTATTATGGTTAGGCTAGGCCTGGGCTAGCCGCAGCGCTCGTGCGTGCTGATGGCCGGAAGACCTGTCTGCGAGGGGGCTGGGTATACGATTGCTATAATCATATCGGAGACTTCCTCGAAGCGATTTTAGAGTGAGTATGCGCCTTTATTTGGCAATTATATTTGTTGTATTTGTGGAGACAAAAAATGAAATAAGAATTATAATAACGGTGTCTGCAATTATGGGGAAATTGTCATGAATTTGCTAAGCCACGCTCAACAAATCTGTTCGGTTGCACCTCTATCACTTCCATTCCATTTTGGCTGCCGACGCACAATTTGGAATTTTATCTTCAGGAACTGTCAATTAAAAACTCGATTCTGACTCTGATCCAGATCTTTCGTCTAATTCACGCTCACTGTTAGAATCAGATGAATCTGGGTGTGGATCCTCCATAATTATAAACTCAAACAAATGTATGTAGATATTGAAAAAAATCGAAATAATATCTCTCTGTCAATGTGATTAGATGCGCTTAGCGTGTACGTCTATGACAATTAGAGTATCGGGGATCCTGTGATTGCCTGCAGATGACGTCACAACTATGACGTCATTTTTCTTCGCCCGAACTCAATTTTTTTGGGGGGCACTTTCAAAGTAAATTTTCAGGTCCTCATATCATTTATAAATAATTTTCCAAGTGCAAAACAGTTGTTTTATTCGAAATCTACATGTAAGTGGCTTTCTGAAGGGCTAAAATGCCATTTTCAGCTGATTTTCTTGACACCATACCTTTAACTTACACGTATTATCTCCGAGTCGTCATAGTTAATTCTCTGCATGTTTATACGATTGCTTTTTGTAAATTTTCTTATAAGGCATATTTTAAATACTTATCTATTCTATCAAGATGATGCCATAAATAATCTTATAATTAATTATAATGCAAAATATAAGATTATTTATGACATCATCTTGATAGAATAGATTAGTATTTTTATCATGAAATATATTGTAATAAGTTAATTGTTAATTCGCTTTTAATAATAATAATAATAATAATATATAGCATTTATAGAGCGACATGTATCTAGGTGCCCTATTCAGAGGCGCATTATTACCCTTGGTCATCAGGTACAGTTCAAACCCGCACAATTTTCTTGTGCACCATCTCAACTGCCAGGGGAGCATACTAGCCCAAGATGCCCAACGGGCGCTGAAGGCTAATTAACACCCGACCAAGTACCCATTTATACTCCTGGGTAGAGAGCAGCAATGTGGATTAATTGTCTTGCTGAAGGACAAACGGAGTGGGCAGGGTTCGAACTCGGGATCTCGAGATCAGAAAGCGCGCGCTCTACCGATCTTGTCACACCACGTCCACATGAAAATGGCTGAACAAATTTTTGTGAAACACTAAACATGGTAAACATGAATGGATTTTAAAACACTTATTACTTGCTGGTGGGGAGAATACATAATGATGATGATGATAATGATGATGATGATGATGATGATGATGATGATGATGATGATGATGATGATGCTGCTGCTGCTGCTGCTGCTGATGATGATGATGATGCTGATGATGCTGATGATGATGATGGTGATGATGATGGTGATGATGATGATGCTGATGCTACTGCTGCTGCCGCGGATGATGATGATGCTGCTGCTGATGATGCTGCTGCTGCTGCTGCTGATGATGATGATGAAGATAATGATGATGATGATGATGATGATGATGATGATGCTGCTGCTGCTGCTGCTGCTGATGATGATGATGATGAAGATAATGATGATGATGATGATGATGATGATGATGCTGCTGCTACTGCTGCTGCTGATGATGAGGATGAGGATGATGATGATGATGATGATGATGATGATGATGATGATGATGATACTGATGATGATGCTGATGCTGATGATGATGATGATGATAATGCTGAAATCTATTTTAAACTTTTGATCACTTTTGATCCAGGATGAAATAATCGACGTAAAAGAAAAAATAACGCTCATGGAGATCTACAACAGGAAGCAGAACCTGCTCTTTTATGGAGTCGACGAGCCCCGTGAGGAGGATATCTACATAACCCTGCAGAAGGTCTTCATCCACCTCGGCCTTGGCGAGAGTAAAGCCCGGGAAATTCAGCTGGTCAACGCACACCGCCTTCCCCGCAGATCACCATCGGAAAACTCTGCAGCCTCTCCAGACGATCGTCCATCTCCCATCATCGCGAAGTTCGTCCGAATGGCTGATCGCGATCTCCTTCTTTCTTCATTTGAGCAGCAACAGTTCAAACGGCCAAGATCTCCAGCAGGCCAAGCTACGACAGCCACGCCAAGAATCACTGTGAGAACGGATCTTCCCAAAGCCCTTAAGGCACGCCGCGGCCATCTCGCCAATATCGCGTACAAGCTAAGGAAAGAAAAAAACCTCTCAACAAGGATCAAGCTCCAAGGAGTCAAAATAATTCTCCAGTGGAAGGAAAAGGGAACAATGACCTGGAAATTGTATGACGAATGATCAATATTCTGCACCATATAGTTAAGGTAACAATACTCCCCAATATTTGTCTTTATAGTATTGTAAAGAAAAATGATCGAAAACGCTAAAGGCACTTAATTTAGTCATAGTGATACAATTTTGAACTTTTGAACAAAAAAAAAATACAATGAAGCAAAAAGGAAAACAGACAATATGATATTTACTAAACAAGCTAAATATATGTAGTATATTCGAAAAACTACATTTTGCTATTGATACGATTCATTTATGTAAATCATAAACATTTTTATTTTAAAAATTCTAATGTATATTTTGTCTTGCTATATATGTATTTTGTTGTTGAATACTCAAAATGTTGTATTCGATCTTAAACTGAAAAGAGATCAGAAGACATGGTCTGCACTAAAAAAGACTTTAAACCACACAAACAGCTATTGTCACCTCTATTATTTATATGATTAACCTGTGAAAAATTTTGTTTTTTAACTTTCTATGCTGACTTTCTTCATATGATTAATCTATTCTAGTGCTGACCTTAGTACCACTTGCAATGTTTTAATTTTTTTTAATTTTTTTATTTGTTAAATGTCATATACACGATAATTTGTAAATTCCAGCATCCCTAGCTGGCATAAATTCAGCACCTCAACTTTACTACAACCCTTCTTTATTAGTGAAATTATTTAAGAACCTAAAAAACCAATTATAAATGCCAAAGATCACTACCTCAGTCAGTGGCAAAACTTTAAATTTTTAAATTAAATAAAAATGCTAATTAAAATAGAAGTGCTGAATTTAGAACAGCAGAATATTTATAGTGTATAATATAGTTTACTATATATGACTATACTTCTATACTTATTCTTTCATAATTTGAAGATTTAATTTTGTTTGATTATTAATTTCCATTCCGGAATTCCTACATTTTGTATTATTCATTTTGATGAAAAGATTTACATTTTTTGTTACTGTTAAATTTACTGTTGAGTACACAGACAAGAAACTGTGAAAGTCACTTTATAGCACCAATTTGAAGCAACTACTGCACAAATACTTTAACTTCCTTTTGTGTACTTTATATACAATCCCCTTCTGGGTTTCTTTAAGTCGCATGAACAATATACTTTATTTTCCCTTCCAAACACTTTTGTATGATGTTATAATTACTCAAGTAAATATTCCACGATTTAATTGTAAACTCTTTATTAAGAGCCTAACAATTAGACACCTTGCATGGGTAACCCTGGATGTTGTAGTATATAATTCGCTTTCAAACATATTCTCTTTTTTCTTCCCTCTCAGGAAACTTGCTCTTTTTAATGCTTTCCATCCACATCCAGTGGATTACAGACAATCTATTATACTGTATAGCTTTATACATTTTATTATCGTATGCGATGCCTTTTGTAATAGCTTTTTTAGTCTCTCTTTAGGATAACCTGGATGGTACCTTAATTGATACTTTGCACAGGAGATTACACTTACAGAGGTCATAAAAATCACACTATTAGCCCTATTTAGACAACGCTGTACTTTCTTTAGTTGCATTCCGTTTTGCTGTAGTCGTTATTGTATAGTCTCTTTTTTAAAGAAACTTACATTTCCAAAATGCCCCACACTCGTTCAATCACTGTCAATGGGCTTAATCGGTTTTGTTTTGGCTCCATGTAATTTGGTTTTAAATGACAACTATGTGTTCTTTTAAATGCTACAATTTGAATTTAGCCCTTTAGTAGAACCTAGCACTTAAAAACCCTCCATTTGGATACTCGAAATTGTACTCTGTTTGATATTAGGAACAATTGATCTAGTTTTATAATAATAGGCATGTTAGGACTCCCAAAATAACTTTCAAGCTGTACACCCCAGTGCTTTCTATAGTCCTAATTAACTTGGTTCACTGAGTTGGACCAAACGTGTTAGGCAAATCCCTCTATCTATATATTTTTTTGTGTGTGTGTTGTATTCATAAAATACCTTTTGTAAGTTTCTTAAGTACTTCCAATTCTATGTAATTCCAGTGTAAATCAATTGTACTTGCCTTTTTGCATCCACGTATACATGTTATGCATTTAGAGAAGGCTCGACTTTATTTTTGCTTTTATTTTTTTGTACTCTATTTAACCCGTCATAGAAAGCATTTTCAGTCGCTGAATTCAATGCAACCAGTTAATTGTGTTGCTCCCAGTTTATGTATAAACACTTTATCTACCTTCCTAAACACCTTTCTTGTTGCGACCTAAAAAACATTCCTTTCCCTTTCTTCGTTTGTTTTCTTCTTTTTTTCTTCCTCTATTCTTCCCAAGCGCTCTATCTTGTTTATTTTCAAACTTCACTGTCGTTCATAGGTACTATGTTCTCGGTGGTGGCCGAGATCTGTTCAGGTGCACCCAAACTGGTCATGATGGGTACTATTATTTGTTATGCTTGTATTTTTGTTTTGCTTCTGCACATTATCACCCGCACGTTATCACACGCACCGACCACGTACGTAGTAAACGCATTAGTGTTAATATATTGTCTTATTAAATGGAGACATCTTTATTAAATCTTCCGCACCCAATCACTCATGATGTGAGTATAAATAGTCGCACTGAGGACTGTAAATATAATACACCAGATGAATATCATTCTACCTTCTATAATAAAGTTGACAATTTTTCGTTATTGCATATTAATGCCAGAAGTCTAAATAGAAACTTTGATTATTTTGAAAATTTATTACAGTCTTTAAATAATTTTGAATTTTCTGTTATTGGAATAAGCGAAACCTGGTTACATTCCAGCTTACCTCAATTGTTTAATATACCCAATTATAGACTAATCCGAGCAGATCGCACAGAGAGGAGAGGCGGTGGAGTTGCTTTTTATGTTCATGAAAAGCTAACATTTAGAATTCGTGATGATATTAAATTGGAACAAGCCGAGGCATTGTTTATTGAAGTTGAAAATCCTGAATTTAAAAATGTGATAATAGGTTTAATTTATAGACCTCCAAACACAAATTTTGATATGTTTTATAATACCTTTGAAGCTTGTTTAATTAATTTAATAAATGAAAATAAATATGTATATTTTCTTGGTGACTTTAATATTAATTTCCTTCCCTCAGCTCGTAATAATAATTCCGATAGGTTCAAACAATTAATATATTCATATGGTTTTGATTCATTGATTAATAAACCTACTCGAATTAATACTCATTCATCAACTCAGATTGATAATATATTTTGTAATATACATAATAAAAAGGTTTCAGCCGGTTTATTATGCTCTGAGGTATCAGATCATATACCCATATTTTGTACATGTGAATTTAAAAATATTTGTTATAAAACACATGATATTCATATGCAACGGAAAGAAACGGAACATAATATTCAATTATTTATACAGGATCTAGAAATAGAAGACTGGGCTAATGTTTATGAAAGTGATAATGTTAATAAAGCTTATGAAAATTTGCATGATAAATTGCAATATTTATATGATAAAAATATCCCTTTAGTAAGAATAAAATATAAGAATAATAAACCCCAAAATCCTTGGATTACTAAAGGCATTCTTAAATCAATTAAGACTCGTAATCGTTTGTATAAAATATTTGTACGAAATCCTATTGATGCAAATTCAATAAAATATAAAACATATCGCAATAAATTAACAAAAATAATTCGCATATCTCGTAAATTATACTTTTCTAGAAGACTGGAGTCACTTAGCTCCAACACAAATGCCACTTGGAAGGTGCTAAAGGAAGTTATGGGAATAAAAACAGATCCCCTTCCGAAAGAGGACCTAATTTTAAAAGGTGATAAAATTGCAGATTCCGATGATATTCCTAAAGCCTTTAACTCATTCTTTACTAATGTCGGGCCCCAGCTTGCTAGTAAAATTGATAATACGACTATTCCCTTTAATAATTTTCTTCCTGAGCGTAATCCACAATCTCTATTTTTAAAACCTACCAATGCTAATGAAATTATTAATATAACTAAATCACTTAAAGCTTCTAAATCTCAAGGATACGATAACATTAATACGTCTCTCTTAAAAAAGATTATTTACTTTATTGCTGATCCTTTAAGTCATATTTTTAATCAATCTTTATTACAAGGTATTTACCCAAACCTCTTTAAAATATCAAAGGTTACCCCCATTTTTAAAAAAGATGATCCCAATGAAATTAGTAATTATCGACCTATATCTATTCTATCTAGTATATCTAAAGTCTTAGAAAAAATAGTTTATAATAGATTATATAATTTTTTGAATATGCATAATATCTTAAACCCTAATCAATATGGTTTTAGAAAAAACCACTCCACTGACTTAGCTTTAGTTAAAATTTATGATAAAATTACTAATGCTATGGCCAATAAAGAACATGTAATTGGTGTTTTTTTAGATCTTAGTAAAGCATTCGATACGCTTGATCATAAATTATTACTCTCTAAACTTTGTCATTATGGTATTAGGGGAAATGCATTATTATGGTTTAGAAATTATTTGGCTGATAGAAAACAATATGTTTCATTCAATGGTCAAGATTCTGATATTTTATCAGTCAAATGCGGAGTCCCTCAAGGCTCTATTTTAGGACCACTTTTATTTTTGTTATATATTAATGATATCACCAACACATCCCCTTACTTGTCATTTGTTTTATTCGCAGATGATACTAACATATTTTATTCGAATAAGAATTTGAATTTATTAGTTACTAAACTAAATGAAGAGTAAGTGAAAGTCACTGAATGGTTCAAATGTAATAAGCTCTCTCTTAATATTAAAAAGACACATTTTATGTATTTTAAACACGCTAACTCGCACATGGTTAACCCCCCAATTAATATTAATATTGATAATAAACCCATTGAACAAAAAGCAACATCAACTTTTTTAGGGGTGATAATCGATGAACATTTAACATGGAACGCTCATTTACATCATGTAGCAACATGTATGTCCAAAGGTTTAGGTATAATTAATAAATTAAAGTACATTTTACCCCAATCTACTCTATTTTTATTATATAATACTTTGATACTCCCATACATTACTTACTGTAACATTGTTTGGGCCAATTGTGGTGTAACCAAATTGCATCCTATCTTATTATTACAAAAAAGAGCTATCCGACTATGTTCAGGATCTGACTTCTTAGCTCACACGAATCCTGTATTTTGTAGGTTTAAAATATTGAAAGTTAATGACTTAAATACCTTCCAAGTGGCAATCTTTATGTTTAAATATATTAATAAACAACTTCCCTCCTCTTTCAATGATTTGTTTATTTTAAATAATGCACTCCACCGTTACCCAACTCGCAGACTATTATTATTTTATAAATCGATCAGGCATCATGGTCCCGATATTTGGAACAATTTACCCCCAAATGTTAAAATATGTTCCTCTCTGCATTCTTTTAAGTTGACACTGAAGTATAATATGATAAAATCCTACGCTGATATTTAAATTGAAAAAAGTTACTCACAGTACTTTATGTAAAATAAAAAAAAAAAAACACAAACCAAAATTATTAGTTGCAGACTGCACCCGCACCTGCACATGCACCGCACCTACATGACTCCAGTTTCTCATACATTTAATAGTGATTAAAGAGAGGTTATGTTGACAATTCGTTCGCGAGGCCACCATCGATATCAAGCTATTCGCTCATGATGGTGGTCTCCTGCGTTTTCCCCATCTTCTTACCTCATTTTTTTTTAAACATAAATATAAGTATATTTCTATTTCTTGTTTATTGTATCAAATCAATGATTGTAATAATGCACAATTTTATCATTTGTAACTATCGCTGCTTGTTGATTGAATTGATGCAGTTTTGTACATGCTTTACTTTTGTAATTTTTGCTTATTCATATTTATATAATTTGTATTTGAAAACGCAGAAATAAAACAAATAAAAACAAAACAAAACAAAACAATACAAATATTTACCTCCGAAATTTTCGGCTGTCATCTACAGCCTTCGTCAGCGATGTGACCCGACTTGACCTTTCGTGACGTAACGATCGATCAACGGGTCGTAGACATTCGGTAGCTTGTATCGCCCCCCGTCTCGGTTCAGTGAAGGTTGAAAGGCCCGGATGTAGATTGCTTCCTTCACCCCTCTCTCGAAGTATCGAGCCTCCCTGTCCAAGATGCTGACCTCTTTCAAGTCTACTTGATGGCCAGGAGACTCGATATGGATGTGTTGTGACCTCCGATGCATACGAGCTTTGAGGAGATAGCCATCAACACTACCCCCCATCCACCGATTTGGTGGTACCGCTACGTGGACGACACGCACACAAAACTCAAGAAAGAGTTCGCAGAGGAGTTCACTGAACATCTGAACTCGATTGACCCGGACATCAAGTTCACTACTGAAGGTGAGGAAGACAGGTCGCTAGCATTCCTCGACACGTCCACAGTGATCAAGCCCGACGGTAGTTTGGACATTCAGATTTACCGGAAACCCACCCACACCGATCAATACCTAAACTTCACTTCCAATCACCCACTAGAACATACATTAGGAGTTATCCGTACTTTGTTCCACCGTGCTGAGACCGTAATCACTGATCCTCTGACTGTCAAGAAAGAGAAAGAACACCTCACTAAAGCTCTCTCCAAGTGCGGTTACCCTCGTTGGGCTTTCAACAAACGCCAAAAGCCAACGGAGGGTGAACCGGCCAGGAAAGACACTCAACCTCCAAAAGGACACGTGGTTCTTCCCTACATCAAGGGCATCTCGGAAGCTCTTCGACGGAACTTCAATAAGGTTGGCTTCAGAGTCTCGTTCAAACCAACTCGAACACTACGCCAATTCTTAGTAGCTCCGAAAGACAAGACCGAGAAGAAGAACGCTACGGGGGTGGTGTATATGATTCCTTGCCAATAACAGACAACGAAAGGCATCTGCAAGGAATCATACATCGGAGAAACAGAGCGATCACTCAAAACAAGGTTTTTGGAACATCGACGCCCCAGCTCGTATGCATCGGAGGTCTCACAACACATCCATATCGAGTCTCCTGGCCATCAAGTAGACTTGAAAGAGGTCAGCATCTTGGACAGGGAGGCTCGATACTTCGAGAGAGGGGTGAAGGAAGCAATCTACATCCGGGCCTTTCAACCTTCACTGAACCGAGACGGGGGGCGATACAAGCTACCGAATGTCTACGACCCGTTGATCGATCGTTACGTCACGAAAGGTCAAGTCGGGTCACATCGCTGACGAAGGCTGTAGATGACAGCCGAAAATTTCGGAGGTAAATATTTGTATTGTGATCAAAAGTTTAAAATAGATTTCATATTAACTACCAATACAGATGAACTTTCATAGTGATGATAATGCTGATGCTGCTGCTGCTGCTACTGCTGATGATGATGATGAACATGTTGTTACTGTTGCTGCAGCTGCTGCTGATGATGATGATGGTGATGATATGGATGATTTTTCTTTGGTGGTGGTGATGTTGACGGTGATCATGACGAGGATTAAGATGATGATGGTGGTCAGGTGGTGGTAATGATGATGAAAATGAAAATCAAAATAAAATGATGATGATGATGATGATGATGATGATGGTGGTGGTGATGATGATGAAAATGAAAATGATGATGATTATCTTGATGATTATAAGTTTGATGGTTGTGGTGATGTTGATGGTGATCATAATGATGATAAAGATGATGGTGGTGGTGGTGGTGTTGATGATGCTGAAGAAGAAAATAATGATGACGACGGTGATGATGATGATGATGATAATGGTGATGATTATAATTGTGGTGGTGGTGGTGGTGATGTTGATGGTGATGATGATGATGATTAAGATGATGATGGTGGTGATGATGATGATGAAAATGAATATGATGATGATGATGATGATGATGATGATGATGTTGATGATGATGATGATGATGTTGATGATGATGATGATGATGATGATGATGTTGATGATGATGATGATGTTGATGTTGATGATGTTGATGATGATGATGATGATGATGATGATGATGTTGATGATGATGATGATGATGAGGTCGATGGTACATGCATCATGTACTAACTATTTTCACAACCAAAGGCGCTAAACACTACGATACAAATTTACAATATAAACAGATACAAATACATGTATACCGTATAAATAAATATTTACTCTTAGCTGCATAATTTAGGCATTACATTATTGGTAGGCGAAAGTGCCGCATCCGTCTCGCTCACAGACGAGTATTTGTTGTGACGTCACGCGTGAAGGTCATTATGTATAATAGCCGTTAGATAAAACAGCATCTGTCGCTTAGTGGCTAGCGACCCCGTGGCCGTGCACACGCAGCTATACCATTTTAGCGCGTCGAATTATCAATCAATATTATATCATAATCATCGCGTTCTAGTAATATGTTGTCGCATGTAAATACGATGCACAGAATGCATATGGAATACTAGAATGGATGCTGTTTGTAATTAACAGTTGATTGCTGTGGTGTTTTCATGTAACCCGTACACACGCCCAATTCATGATTAGTCCTTTCGGTGCTGCATCATCATTTCGCAAAGGTATTGTAGTATATTTCATTATTCTGTGTTTTATAATTGTAGTAAAATGTGGTATTTATTACCACATGACTATGATTTACCGTGTGGCGTGGCTAGATCAATCATAATGATACAAATTGTACTGTGTTATATAGTTAAACAAGATAGCATCATATATCTATCTGACCGTATGTATGTATATGTAAAAATTATTCAAAATGCATTTTATTACATGGATACTTCCATAAAGTGTACAATTAATACAATGATTATTTTTGTTGTTCACTCGCTTTTATATTTAAAATAAAATGTATATGTCATTGCTTGCCGTATTATATACATGCATATTGTCAAATGTCAATAATCACTGATTTATATAGAATGACAGACTCGTTAAATATTATAGCATTCGCCCTTGTGACGATAACGATAGAAAATGTAACAATACAATACATTGATGTACATTCGCTGTCCGCTTATTTATTCCTGAATACCGCTTTTATTCGCTGGTTAATACAACATTTTCCGTCTTCATAATCCTTATTTGGTGGTCAAATTAAAAATCTCATCCATCATGGACATCGCTCGTAATTAACCGCTATGTTATACAGACTAGACGCATTCATTGTAAATATGTGCCTACATACGAAAGTATTATATAGAAACACGTTTCATCAATTTGTCATTCGCTCGTCATATGATTTCCTTTGTCCTTCGAAATTATACCATTAGGTATCTCGATGCTATAAGCATAAGGAACCACCCGGCAACGAACAACGCAGAATTGTACGTGTTGGTACGTTGTGTGATACCAAATAGATGGCCAACACTTTGCAAAGGGTTGTGTAATTCATTACCACCACTTACGGAACCAACATGGCCTCATGGTTCCGCATACGCCAAACGTCTGCGAGTGCGCCAATTCTATTCACGCGTATACATTTGGAGACAAATTAGAATCACGGACAATGCGTTCGTCCTATACAATAGGTAGACTTCGTCTGCAGACCCATAATAAACACATGATTAACGTTTAGTATGGTGATACGTTTTCCAATTATATAATTTGTCTGGAAACCGATTTTTCTGAACTTGTTGGTGGAATGGAGTACTGAAAATGTTATATTTCATTTAAAAGAATATTATTTTGTGGTGTTGGTTCCCTTTAATCGTGATTCTGAATTGGTGGTGTATATAGATGCTCACAGATCGTAACATCATGGTCGACTCGTCTTTCGACAACATGTCCGAACCGGGAGACCCCATACCAAGATTGGAAGACGAGGTGCCACGGATTCCTCATGAATCAATGCACCTGTACGACCCGACGTCGACGTGGAACACGCCCAGCAAGACGCGGACAACTGTCTTGAGATATAGCGCCACCGCCGCCCGGATCACAGGATGCCTGCAGATCACGTGGTCTATCGGGATCATCGTCCTGAGCTGTTTCATGCTCGTTTCACACGGCGCCATTCAGGTCTTCTGCCTCAACATGCTCATCGGAATCATAGTAAGTTAATTATTTTGAATATGAAACGGGGTTATGTTAAAGGGACTGAGTTGTGTGATCCAGAGGGTGCGGATCATGGATCACAGATCACGTGGTCTGTGGGAACGATCGTTCTAAGCTGCTTCATGCTCTTTGCACACGGCGCCATCCAGGTCTTGCGACTCAACATGCTCATCGGAATCATATAGTAAGTTCATTATAGTAAGTTCCTTTATTTTAAATATGAAACGGGGTTATGTTAAAGGGACTAGGTTGTCTGATCCAGAGGGCGCTGATCACAGGATGTCTTCAGATCACGTGGTCTGTGGGAACGATCGTTCTAAGCCGCGTCATGTTCGTTGCACACTGCGCCATCCATGTCTTGCGACTCAACATGCTCATCGGAGTCATGGTAAGTTTAGTGTCGTATATTAACTGGTATTATGTTAAAGGAAATGGATTATCGGATCGGGAGGGCGTGGATCATGGGATGCATACAGGTCACGTGGTCTGTGTGATCATCGTTCTGAGCTGTTTCATGCTCGTTGCACACGGCGCTATATCCAGGTCTTCTGCCTCAACATGCTGATCGGAATCATAGTAAGTTTAATGTCGTACATTAATCAGTATTACCTTAAATCTACTGGGTTGTCTGATCCTGATCGAGGGTGTCTGCAAATCACGTGTTTGGTCTGTGAGGATCATCCACCCTTAGTGTATTCATGCTCATTGCACACGGCGCCATTGAGGTCTTCTGCCTCAACATGCAGATCGGAATTATAGTAAGTGCATTATCGTACATATGAAGCGGGGTTATGTTAAAGGGACTAGGTTGTCTGATCCGGAGGGCGTGGGTCACGGGATGTGTGTAGATCACGTTGTCTGTGGGAATCGTATTATCCTCAGCCTTTCCATTCATGCTTGTTATAAATAATTTCTTTATTTTATAATATATACTCCGCAAAAAAAGAAACTGGACACTTGCATGAGACCAAATATTTCGTATTCATTAACGATAAAATATATGATATTGTATATCAAATTAAAGATTACATTACCCTCTTTAATATTGGCATGAAATCCAGATGAAATCATTCATGCATGACTTGTCACGGTCAATTAACCACACCAAGGTCTGTTTTCAAATATAGCAAAAATGGAACATCCACTCAACCATATAAATGTTGATAAGCATAATCTCAAACGCTATATTCATGAGATGGTATAATTTTTCATTACAAATGTGACCTTTTCTATCTTCATCTCAATAAAGAGTATAAATGAAGACAAATTGTGACCGTTATAGGTCTTATTTTCATCCCAAAGTAACAAAATGGGGAATTCCATGGCAACGCTTTATTAGTCAAAACCACAGTTTGTGCCCTTATTTCAACATAAAAATGGTATAAATTATTCTCAAGAATTCTACCGTAGTCCAAAGATCTTCAAAACCTGAAGTCACCCTTGGTCAAACAGTTGGGCAGTCTTTAACATGACATTTCTCTAGGTAAATATGGTTAAAATTGCAAGGGACACATGAAATAGACAAGCTTCATGCCTGTAATACAGACCAGTATGATAATGCTCTCATAACCTGGGATTGTTTTATTGACAAATTTGTATTTCCAGAGTTTGTTCATAACAATAAAGTTGAATAATGTCATAATTTACTTGCCCCACTCATCTTGTTTGAAGTGAAACGCTTACTATCATTTCAGTCGAATGGTGTGGTCCTCCATTGTTTTGCTATTTTTGAAAACAGACCTTGCTAGTCTTAATTGACCATGGCATTTCATGCATGAACGATTACACCTTTAAATTATACCCTGCATGTAGAGGACTAAATTCCCTTTAATTTGATATATGATCATGTAAACTTTATCGTACATTAATATGAAATATTTCAACTTATACAAGTGTCCAGTTTCTTTTTTTGCGGAGTATATTTTCCCCTCATGTTTTTGTCATTATATGAAATGAAATGAAAATTCGCTTGTTTATTAGTAGTCTACTCCACTGGTTAGAAAGGGGCTAATATTAAGTAATAGCCCACCCCTCGATAAACAAAGCTTATTTTTGTTGTCAAAATGTTAACAAAAATCAACTATACATTTGAAGACTATAGGCTAAGTATACGAACATTACAAACACGTGATTAAAGTTTGAGTACATTTCAGAAACGTTTTTGTTTTCAATATATTACCTAAGTGACACACGTTAAAATAAAATATTAATGTTTGTTTTTAAATGTTATTGTTTCAGGTGTTTCTCTCTGGAACCGTCGGTATTCTGTCATTCGAGAAGAAGAGGAGTTCGGTATGTTCTGACTTTCCAAACCATTTGTAACACTTTGAATTTCTTTAATCAACTAGAAGGACCCGTGCCTGTGGCACGTGGTATACAAATCATCGCGATCATCATGCACGTGTGACACGTACATGGTCTAGCGCCCCCTCCCGAAAAAAAACAACGACGACAAAATACCCCAAAACGGCAAAAAAACAATCAACTTCCGTTTGATGTAATTTGATTTCCTTTGACCTTTACCTCCCTTAGGGTAGTAGCAGTCATCACCTGAAAGGTGAGGGTCATACCTCAAGGCATGGCGATTTGCATAGCCGGACAGACAAACATACAGACAGAGCCTCCTGTTTTAGTAGATGCTTTAAATGAGGAACACCTCATACCCCTTTATTCTGGTTTGATACTATACTTTTCAAATAGCCTACACCTATGATTTTAAATGTTTATCTTTTGTGGGCAAAATATTATAGCAAATACATAGTTCAACATCACCCTTTGCAGTGCTAGCACTGCTGGTTGTACATATCCATTAATTTATATTTTGCTATACCTGATAAAATAATTAATATCAGTAGTAAAATAGTATAACTGATGATTACTAAATAAATACAGAGATGTTCATTACCCCATATATCGTTAATGAACTCATTTCATTATTCCACAATGCAACATTCTTAAGAATGTGATGATGATAATGATGATGATGGTGATGATGATGATGATGATGATAATGATGATGAAGACAATGACGATGATGATAATGACGACGACGATGATGAAGCCGTTGGTGATGGTGATAATGTTGATGACGACGTTAGTGATGATGATGATGATGATGAAGATGATGATGAATGATGATGATGAAGATGATGATGATGATGATAATGATGATGATGATAATGACGATGATGACGACGATGATGATGATGATAATGCAACATTTACAAGAATTTGTGCATAATTAAATGTAATCATGCATCATTCTCTCGTTCTGTTCCAGATAATATTGTACTTGATGGTTTCACTAGCGTCGTTTTGGATGATGACGTATACGATAACCGTGGGTGTGATTTGGGCCCTGCGACACGAACAGAGCGATCCGTGCCAGGGTTTGATGTACATCTACCAAGACTGCGACGCGTCCATGACAGATCAGGTACTGTGTCCTTCAAGTCCTTGGGGGTGTTTCTCAAACATTTTAATTTGAACTTCAACAAGTTGTGCTATAATGCTCACAAAATATCATCATCAACATCACCAACACCACCACCATCATCATCATCATCATCATCATCATCATCATCATCATCATCATCATCATCATCATCATCATCATCGTCATTTTTACCATCACCTGATCACCATCACCACCATCATCACCAGGTGGCCACGTACCACCACCACCATCATCATCATCATCATCATCATCACCATCATCATCTATACCACCACCACCACCATCACCATCATTACCATCATCATCATCATCATCATCATCATCATCATCATCATCATCATCATCATCATTATTATCATCATTATTATCATCATCACCATCATCAGCACCATCATCGTCAACATCATCATCATCATCATCATCATCATCATGATCATCATCATCATCATCATCATCATCATCAATGTCGGTAAAAACTAAAAGAAGCTTTACCTTATAGTTGGCTTTGATTATAATACGCTATTGATATTATGATATAATTGTACGATATCAGATGACCAACGTACTTTTTCTCCTTCCCTTCTACCAACAGAGAGAACGTGTTATCATTGGGATCTGCATCTCATTAGTCGGTTCCTTCGAAGTCCTCACGTCTTACGTCGCATTCATCTACTGCTGCGTTGCGGTGTGCCGCTGTTCTTGCCATCGGAAACGGGATTCAACGGGTAGTCTAGCTTCGGATGCTGAGAGTATCATGGAAAATAACCTCTGATAACATGAAGATCAATACTGAACGATTTGGAGAAATTTTGTCCCAATATTGGTCCTTCAAAGACTAGTCAATAGATTAGATTATCGGAAGTACCTTGCTTTTTTGTTGGATCCGGCCTTTGACTGTTTGAAGTCCTCACAATTTGCGTGGCGTTCGTCTACTGCTGCGTTGCGATATGCCGCTGCTCTTGCCATCAGAGACGGGATTCAACGGGCAGTCTATAGCTTAATTCGGACGCTGAAAGTATAATCATGGAAAATAACCTTTGATTCCATGGACAGGGATATCAGACATTGGTGGAAACTTTATTATCATGATTATTGAATATATTGATCAAATGCTAGACAATGACTTAAACAATTTGCTTTGTATTTGTTGGTTCCGTTAAAGTCATGTAAACGTCTAATGTCGCGGTCCATGTCTATCTGTTGTGTAGCGATATGCCAATTTTCCTCCCATCGGGATTCAACGGGTAGTTTAGCTTCAGATGCTGAATTACTGAAAGTATCATGGAAAATAATCTCTGATACCATGGAGATTAATACTGAAAGATTTGAAGAAACTTCTTTTCAATATTGGACATACAAACACCATTCAATAGATTAGATTATCGGCACTACCTTGCATTTGTGTTGTTTCCTTTGACTGTTTGAAGTCCTCACAATTTACGTGCACTGTAAAAAATAATGTCTTCAACAGATTACCTTAATTTTTAAAAGTATTTTTCCAAAATTACGTTATTACAACTGTACAACTTGAACGTATTACGTAATCCAAAATGAATGTAATTGCGTAAAATGAAATAGGAAGTTTATGGAATATTTGGGACAAAATTGTGTAAAATACATTTTCGTAGCGAAAAAATGCTTTTACTTATTAGAAAGTTTTCCTCCATTCAAGGGTTCAACTCACTTATTCGGAACGCAGTATCCTTCATTCCTAAGCCAAGTTCCTATAGGCTGTAGCATTCGCTTTGTAATTCGCTCTTCCTATACCGTAGACATGCATGATTAACTATATAATGGTGCGTATTTGGATGGACATTTTAACGGTTAACATTCGTAAAAGGCTGTTAAAAGCTGTTATTTCCAGAAAACGAACATTCCACTGATTATTCATCGTAATGATTAATTTCAGTTATTATCATGAAGGCGTCAGATAATGCAATCAGATTAATAATACAAATTTGTAAATGTTTGATATCTCTCAAATCCGATTCATGAATATTCATGAAGTAAAGTTGACATAAAACTACGCTTTTCTTATGTTATTGTTACTTTTAGTGAAAAGTAGAAATTACTTAATTATTTGTAATTGTTTTTGTTCAAATTACGTAAATGTATCTAGTTTATTTTTCTACTTAGATTATTAGTGTCATTTTTATATGAAAATATTGAGTTGTTATGTTTAAGTTTGTAGAACTTAAATTAAGTGAGTAGGCAGGACACAAATTTTTATTTTGCTTAAATTCTAATTGGAAAAAATAAGTAATAGTAAACTAAAATAATTTTGTTTACAGTGTGGCGGATCATCATGCCGCTGTTTTTGCCATCGGAGACGGGATTCAACGGGTAGCCTAGTTTCGAATGCCGAATGTACGGACAAAAAATATTTGATTCCACAGCAGAGATGAGAAAAAAATAAAGGTCGAAAGTGGGACAATAACGACAATTGATTATCAATTTTACACCGTGATTTCCCGCTATATAATATATCTTTATATTTCTAACACAATCTGTGCGCGGTTCACGCACAGCAACCGGGGGTGGCCGCAATCGTGAGCAAAATTTTGCACGGGCGAAGACTCGTAATGCAATATATCTTGACGTTATACGAGGTCCTATGTCGCTGTTATTATTTTGAGGTCTATAACGAAAAGGAGATTTCAATCCCTAATTTTTCAGGCAAGCTGTTGAATGACATTTTCTTTCACATCAGACAATAACCTCGCAACTTTTGAAATTTGGCTTGCAACTATAGGCGGACACCTTTAACTGACACGTGGTTATGATAATCAAGGCTGTTTCTTGCCCGTTTCTTGTTCTTTTGTAGCTGTGGGGGTGGGGTGGGAGGGGGGGGGGGGAGGGGTACGCGGATGTCAAGTGCCCCCATTATCATAATCATTGGTAAAAGCCATAGAAACATGATAAGCATTTTGTGTAAAATTAAAGAAAACTGAAAAACCATTTAAAGATGAGTGTGTGCTCCCCAATCAGTTTTCTGCATATACCCTATACATTTTTACCCAAGGCTTCTTTCATGATTTATTTGTACATAATAATATATGTAATTATATTATTTTGTACATTTTTATTATATTTTGTTGTATACGATTTAACTATTATGTTGCTATCTAAACAAATGAGTAAATGGTACACTTATTCTAAACGTTAAAGCAGCTGAATTATGTACAATATCACTTACTGGTTTATATTATGATTTATTTTTTAAATACTTGGTAATTATTAATTTCTGCATGTTTGTGTTATTTTACATACTATGTAAAATAACACAAACATGCAAAAATTACTATTAGTAATTTTCTAGCTAATACATATCTAATGACTTTGTATTACCTTGATGTAGGCCTATTAAAAAGCTTTGCTTTACACTGTAAATAAACAACGATACATAATAGTGTGTGTGAAAAATAAATAAACGAAAGTTATACCTATCCAGGCGCCGTGCGAAGGTGTGCTACGCACAGCGGTGATCACAGTTAACTGTAACCATGGTATCAATTTTCGTTGTACAAGTTGTCGTGACCATTTTAATTTGTAATGATTTTTAGTCTCTGCAGTAGTCCGGTATATTGTATTTTGTAATATATAATTGTAATGAGAGCCTGAGTAGAGCTGAGTCAAATCGAATGGCTATTCGATATCCGACCGTGAAGGTCGGATACCGAATACAAATTTTCGGATACGAATATCGGAAAAAAAAAGAAAAAAAAAAGAAAAGAAAAGAAAATGGCACATTGAACCCTGCTTATCTATTGCTAAAGTTAAGGTATTTTACATAAATTACAAATAAACAAAACAAATACTAAACCAAAGCCTTGGTAAGAGGATTGTATAGTGAGTGCCAAATTTAGAAGAATCTATGATGAGATATCAAAGTATTTCATCTTGACAGCAGTTTGTACACTAACATCACACTGTACTGCCGATTCTAATTGAAAAAAAAGGACAGAATATTTATTTAAAAAAATTATGAAAAAAACAAAAAAACAAAAACAAAAAAAATCCGGTTTGACTCAGCTCTAAGCCTGATCGATGAGAGGGGATATAGGGGGTGAGGGATTGAACAACAATAATGCCGCACGATCACGTGATTGACTGTTCTCTACCACCGGCCACCTGACCACGTACCACCTGATCAAAGCGAGTCAGCTGACGTGTCTTTAGCAGTCGATAATTGTTGATGTGCGCGATGTATGCAGCTGCAGCAGAATTCTCGATTCATTGCAGTTCAGGTAAGACAAAAAATGTATTTGACTATAGCTAGTTTTTATAACTATTCGGATTTCAGCTCCACGTAGAACTTAGACAAATGAATTCACAATACCGTTGGTTGAAAATTGAACACTAATTTCTTGGATTTTTTTAAAAGCGTGTACGAAATCCGATACGTATGCGAAATCGGATACGAACATTGAAGGAAACTTGAGTTTGTTTGGATACTATCATATATGGGAGCATGGAGAACAACTATAAGTAGCAATACAAGTGCTGTTTTGCATGTATATTATGTTGGAAATTGACTTTCACTTTGTAAATTATTGTAATTTTATTTGTCAATAATTTTTGTTAAAAATTGACTATCTGGATTCATCACTTTTCAGAGAATCAAAGCCAGTCAAAAAATACATTGTCTCGCTATATAAAAGCCTCTACTTTCCCGTGAGACATTGTGAAACAATAGACAATTTTACTTTCATTTGAATAGTCCTGTAGCTTGATCTGCTTCGCAAATTACTTGCTTAATGTTTACCAGTCATAGATGAAATTTCCATGAGAAATTATATTTGTTCTCCTACAGTACAGTAGTTCAAGAGAAATGTTAGCTGTCCAATCGAGCAACCAAACTAGACTACTTATGAAAATTCACTTGCCTAAAGTGTTCTCTATTTTTGACTTGCCTCGGGCCATCAAGCAAATGATAAGTGTCGAGCTCTGCTATAACTTACTACTATGTTGTGATAATTCTTCCAAAGACAAGACAACAAGAAGATGATTTAGCATGGGAGTGCAGCGCCTGAGATTTGTTGCAAGAGACGCAGAGTCCATGTGAGGAACTACATGTATCTCCTGACGACGGACAGTCAACCTGTTCGAAACGTCGAGCCCCTCCTACCACCAACCCTCTCCTTACAATAACTATAGTACCGGCGCTGTAGTTCTTATCAGAACTACAAGCACAGAAAGAATACCAGCAGTCCTTTCCAGGACTACCAACAGTCCTTTCTAGGACTACCACAGTCCTTTTTAGGACTATCCTAGAAAGAATACCAACAGTCCTTCTCAGGACTAACCAATCCTCTCCTTATACATGGTGTAACCGCAAACCACACGTATTACATGTATCTCTGTCTGTGCCATCATTTTTCTCGCTGCCATCTACATAATTTGCCAAAGGATGTCAACAAGAAAACATAACTAAAGAACTTGCTACTTGCTGTAGATTTAATAACATACACATTTATGAACCAAGGCATTGGATGTATGGCATACTCTGTACATAAAATACATTATACAAGGCTCCACACTCGCACTGGCCCCGGGGCCAGTGAAATTGCACTTGGAGCCAGCAAAATGTATAAAAGTCATATTTTGGTGGCCCGATCGGGCAAGCAGATTTTCAACCCGATATTGACAAAATGAAAATATCTTGTTTTCTTTTATGTCATGCTTCATCTGTAATCACATGTTTGATAAGGAAAGAGTGATATTTTGAATAGTAAAAAGCTTACTTATGAAGTACAATTTTGGGGCCAGTAAATTTTCTTTTGGGCCACCAGAATAGAGGAAGAATCTATTTCACTGGCCCGACCGGGCCATTGACTAAAAAGGTGAGTGTGAAGCCCTGCATTATATAACAACAAAAAAGAAACCAGGGTATTAAATTATAATTATTCATTATAATTTATTTCAAGACAGGACATCAAGTTCAAGAATATGATGTAGCATGGGAGTGCGGCGCCTGATTTGTTGCAAGAGACGCAGACTCCGTGTGAGGAACTATCTCTGCGCCGTCGTCCTACTCGCTGCCATCTACATCATCTGCCAGTGGACTTCAATTGGAGTGCTGCAGTACAACAACAGTGAAACAGGAAAAGGGAACGATCAAGAAAAAGGTGATTTTTCTCAAATAATTAGACAGATATATCTATAGATAAAGGCATTACTCATCAATCTGCCTCGGTGTAGTCACTTTTGGTATTACTTAGATAGATAGTTCTGAGATATGCCAGTGGACTTCAATTATAGTGCTGCAGTACAACGGTGAAAAAAGAAAAGGGAACGATCAAGAAAAAGGTGATTTTCTCAAATAATCAGACGGATAGATCTATAGATAGTTAAAGGCGTGGCTTATCGATCTGTGTCAGTGTAGTCACCTTTTGTACTAAGTGTAAGTTAGATAGTTCTGAGATATTTGATTTTTTTTTTTTTCTACATTTTTAAAAACAAATATATATCTTGACTCCCCTGGCTGACATTACATTTAAACATAATTTATTTGTCACTGAGAAAAACAAATTCTAAGTATTGAACAATTTAACGATGTATACGAATTATGATTGAACCAGTTGTTGAAGATTTCCAGTACTGTAACGGTGAAAGGGAGGTGTAAAATTTGTTCCGGTTGGTTGGTAACTTTTGGATCAACATTCTATACCTTTTTTTTTCCTTTCCTTTCCAAAATGTTCAATCTGACATTTGTCCTTATATAGTCATATAGCATAATGCGATATATAAGAAATTTAACTGTGTTTTCTCCTGGAAATCTAAACATTTCTACCCTTTTCCATCTCTTCAGTACACTATTCTGAAAGCCATGTTTTTAATACCATATTACAGCAAATTCAGTGATACTGAAGCCAAAAGTAAAGAGTGCCCCCCAAGTGGCTGGCGTGCGGAGTGACGACCTCTTGCACTATGTGCCGGACGAGGAAGGACTGTTCCATTGCGTCGACGGGTCGGACAAGATTCCCATGAGCAGTGTGAATGACGAGTACTGCGACTGTCCCTCCGACGGCTCCGACGAGCCGGGAACGGACGCCTGCCCAAATGGGAGGTTAGTGGCCCTCATACATGTACATGTATACATTATCATTCTGTTGTGTGTCGTACGCATGTGCATAGACAATACATGGTTGGTGTTTGATCATCGACTGCCAACACATTCATTTTCCATGTTTACTTCTGTAGCCAGGATATTATGCATTAATACATGTAGCATGTAAATGGTTATATATATGCTAGTATGACAATTTACATTGTAGATGTGCTTAGTGGGTAACATAATTGGTAACAAAAAAGCCCTACCCGTGCCAATTTGCCACATAAGATAATTCGGTAGCCCTATGCCACACGTCTACTAGTATAAGTAGTGAAAGCTTAAGTAGGGGGCTAGTCCTCTGTGTGTTTAACTTTGTCCTTTGTCCTTTCTCCATTCCATCGCGTTTGTCCTTCGGCAAGACAATTAATCCACATTGCTGCTCTCTACCCAGGAGTGTAAATGGGTACTTGGTCGGGTGTTAATTAGCCTTCAGCGCCCGTTGGGCAGCTGGGCTAGTATGCTCCCCAGGGACTGGAGACGGTGTCTGTGCAAGATAATTGCGCGGGTTTGACCTGTACCTGATGACCAAGGGTAATAATAATGCGCTTTAATAGAAACACTGCATTAAATGTAATTTATTATTATTATTCTATAAATGCTGCAAGAAGGTAGTGTGTTAAAGGTGGATCGACACGGACAATCTCCAACCTATTTAAGACAAGTCTAGAAAATACTTGAACTGTCGTCTTTCGAGAAGAGAATTCATGTAATACCATAATCATAACTTCAATAGGTTAAAGATGCACATTTAAGTATAACCTTCCTCAACTTTTTGATTCCCAGATTCTACTGTGACCTTGAAGACAAATTCTTGCCATCGGGAAAGGTAAATGATGGGATCTGTGACTGTTGTTATGGTAGTGATGAGCGAAAGACCAGCCTCGCGGCTCACAAAGTTCAAGGTAAGATATTTATGTGACCGGCTGTAGCAAAACCTGGTACTTGTCTGTAAAAATCAAAATGTAGATTTTCAAACCATTACAAAGGCCTCATCACAAGCTTTCATTTGATGCTTTTTTCTAACTAATTGGTCAATAATTGGCGAAGATATGATTGTTTCAATTTTACAATCATAGGTCTTTTACACATATTATTAGGGTTAAACATATTATTGTGTAAACTTAAAATGCCCATTTCTTCAGAACTTGAATAACCGACAAGTGCCACAGTGTCACATATTTCCAAATAATATTTGGCTTTCTTTTGTCCTCTAAATATGAATAGTTTTGTGGTGGTCTTCAGTTCACATCATCTCTACAATTGTGGATTTGATAACTCTGCAGTAGTTGTAACACAAACAGAGATAAAAAGAAGATTGTTGATATTAAGTAATTGAAGTCTCTTGCAAAGTTACATTTAGAACCATTTAACAACCTTTTTCGTTCTAAATTAATGCCGTCAAGAATATCTTTTTAGTTTGTGTTTCTTACGTTTTTTCATGCAGCGATGATTTGATACATTTTGTTGTCACTCTGTATATAAGTATACCACGATGCAGGTTTTCCATTCAGCGATATAATCCAGCATGCACTGTGCAGAGATGTATTCAGCAGTATTAATAATAAATAATAATATATAGTTTCTTAATATTGCTAAATACATAAATGTTTCATAGCGCTTTACACTATTATTACCCCGGTCATAGGATACAATGCAAACCAGCACACATTGTGTGCACCATCTCCACTCCTTGGGGAGCATTCCTACCAAGCACTCATGGGCTCAAGAGATCATTAACATAAAGGCTAAGGACAAACGCGGTGGGCAGGGTTCGAACTTGGTATCTCACGATTGGGAAGCGCGCGCTCTACCAATCTTGCCACACCACATCCACATCCATAGTGTAACAAATAGACAGTAGTTATAGACAAGAGAAGGCATTTAACTGTTTTGAAATTTTGCCTGATGTGTTTTGCAGCCATAGCTTGATGTCTGCTTTTTTTTCTTCTGTAACTCAGGTTTTCCGTTCAGTGATATCATCCATCACGCGCCGTGCATCGACCTGTGCAGCAACATAGCAGATAGACGGGTGGAGGAGAAGAGGGTGCGTCATATAGGACAACGACTCAAGCAGCAGTACATCGCCAGCGCCAAGGGGCATGTCAGAGGGGAGGTAAGACAAGGCTCCACACTAACTTTTGTCTCTACTGGCCAATTTTACTTGCCCAAACAGAAAATTTACTTGCCCGCTTACTTCTAGATGAGATTTACGACCTAGAGAATTACATTATTCTCTCATAGTTGATCAATAATTTAGTTGCCTGATCGGGCAACCAAACTAGGCCATTTACCAAATTTTCCTTGCCTGACATCAATTTTTACTTGCCCCGGGCAACAGGGCAAGTGCTAGTGTCGAGCCCTGGGTAAGATAAATGTAACTGGATAGCACAATCCTGCACTTGTCAGGAAAAATCCAAATTTCAAAGGTTGTCAGTTTGCCCAACCAGGAGGGTGTTTCATAAGGATCCTAAGTTGAACTTAGCTCTATTTGGACTTTAAAAGTATGGAAATTTAGCCATTAGTTTCTTTGAAAAATTGTTTTAAACATTCGTTTTCCAAAGACATAGAATGATTCAAATCATTAATATTTTCTATTATCAGGGAGCATTCATGTTCTTGATGCAACATTTATGAAAAGTCTAATATTCTTGCTTTTTTTGCTTTTGAAAATATCATATTCTAAGGCAACACATGGCTTTCCATAATTGTAAGGTCCAACTACGCATTAAGTTCAACTTAGGATCTTTGTGAAACACCCCCCAGAAATGTTTGTCCTTTTGGGGAGGTGAGTGAGCTCAATTGTGAGTGCGTCTGGCCGAGACCCTCGCGGACGCGTTTCTAATCCCACCATCGGACAAGAAGTCTTCTACAATTGCATTTAATCTCGGCTTACACAAGTTGGTGAAAAATACATCCTGCTTCCTTTACAGGAGAGGATTCATGGTAAAACATTCTATCTCTTGAATAGGACGTTAAATGGAGGTCCTGTGTATGAGACGGTCACATCTCTGACACGCACCCAAAGAGAACCTAGTCTACATCTTAAAAGCAGTAGAGTGTTGACCCAGTTATTTGGTAACCCTGCACTTGACAACCAAAATAGTGCAAGAATCTTCGGAATTTGCGGGGGCGGTAACTACATTACATGCAAACCTGTAACAGGTAGCCTGGTTTGAATGCTCCCCAGAGAGTGGAAAGCATGCACATTATGTGCAGATTGCGTCCTATAATGTCTTTGCGAAGTACGTAGGGATGTTTATCAGTATTATTAAGGGTCTTATAAATAAAAATTTAATGTTTATTGTATTTAATAGTAGGTTCAGTACAGTTCACATCCTATAATATAAATAGTGAGAAACGTTTTATTGATTCAATTGTCTTGTTTTCCGCTTTCCTAACTAGATGTACGGCAAGCAAGGCGAGTTCTACCAGTTGAGCAAGGAGTGTTACGATTATGCAGATTTCAGCGCTGTCTACAAGGTTTGCCTCTGGCAACAGATCGAACAGACGCAAAAGGGTCACATGTTCCGGATCGGACGCAAGGGCTCGTGGGACCTGGGCCGGGCCGACGGGAAGCAGGTCCTGGTCATGGGGGAGGGAGACAAGAGAGGGTGCCCTGGTGGATCCCGGAGAGCAGAGGTGAGACAAAAACATAATAACTTGTAGATTATTGATTTGATTTCATTTATCTGATTGTGAAATTGGTATTGGTAGGTCAAAGAATTGTATTTTTACATGTATATTCAATCAACTTTTTGGGACTTGGTGTTCCGAACATCAGAGATCCTTAGAAGGTGAACTCAGAACTTGTCTAGTCTAGTCCAAAATAGTAGTCCAAGAGGAATTTGACTGTACAAATAACATTCTTTGATCTAATAGCTTGTAAAATAGACGAGAGCCTATAGATAAGATACAGAATAGGCATTAAAAAAAAAAAATAAAAAAAAAATTGTGTGAATATATATATGTCCACATTGGATAATAGACATGCAGACACGAAGGCTATCAAGATTTTGGGGGAGGGGGGGGGGGCAGTAAGGATGCCCCGATGAACCACGAAGAGCAGAGGTGAGAAAGAAATAATTTACTTTTGAAATTGGTAGACCTGTGTTATTGTATAGATACAAGAAACATAAGAAAGCCTTAATATAGGCATCCACATGACAACCGTGTAACATTGCAGAGAATGTTCACATTCCTGCCAAGTGTCCTCCCAACAACAACACTTCTTCTTTATGAATATATCTTTTTACCCAGACCAGTACAGGTACCACTTGGTATGACATAACTAAATGTGACTGGCTATAGCAAAAACCTGCACTTGTCAATAAAAATAAAAGTGTAGATTTGCATACCATTAGAAAGGCTTTATCACAAGCTTTCATTTGATGCTTGTTCTAAAAGATTGGTCAATTACTAGCAAAGATAGTATGCGTGTTTCAATTTTACAAACATATGTCTTATACACACATTAGGTAAACTTAAAATGCCAATATCTGCAAAACATGAATTACTGACAAGTGCAGGGTTTTGCTATAACCGGTCACAAATTATCTCTAAAGCAAAAAGAAAGTTTCACTTGAGATATGAATGTTATTTCTTTTTATTTGTGTTTTTTTTTTTCTCTTCCATAATTACAGATTGTATTCAGATGCGGCCTCACCAACTCGGTTGCCAAGTTACGGGAGGACAGTAAGTGTGAGTACATCGTTGACTTCATAACGCCAGCCGCCTGTTAACCCACTGCCTATATAAATGGAAACCTGATGGGACCTGTATTAACTTTATGCAGACCTCATTTGTATGACGCACCTCTTGACCCCCGGGAAAGGTGCGTCATGGATGCGTCATGTACTCCCATATTGATGACGCACAGTACCGTCATGGAAACAAACGGTCAGTCTCTTTACCATGAGTGCGTCACAAGGTTCATCAATAGGACCGTCATGTAATTTGGCAAGGTTTCTTTCCGGTGCGCAAAATGACGTGCGTCATGGGTTGGTAATTTTCATGAAATGGTGCGTCACAATTTTGACTCAAATATGCGTCAATGTTTCCTAATGGTGAGTCACTTTTTCTGACGGAGGGTGCGTCATGGTGCATAAAAGGGTGACGCACATCGGTACAATGACGCACCTTTCCCGGGGGTCAAGAGGTGCGTCATACAAATGATACCTGCATTACAAGGATTACCAAAAAAGCTAGTAGGGAACAGGTTAACCAGTTGCCTACGGGAACCTGGTGGACCCTGTATTAACTCTTGCAAAATCTAGTAGACAACGTGTTTACCTATTGGCTACAGGAACCTGGTGGGTCCTGCATTAACTCTGTGGGGATTACAAAATCTTAGTAGGGAACCGGTTAACCCATAGTGGATAGCCTATGGGGAAACTGGTGGGTACTGTATTAACTCTATGGAGTTTGCAAAATCTAGTAGGGAACATTGCCTACAGGAACCTGGTGGGTCCTGTATCAACTCTATGGACATTGCAAAATCTAGTAGGGAACAGGTTAACCCATATGCCATGGGAACCCACCCGGTGGAACATGTGTTAACAGTTTCAGGATTTCAAAATCTAGTAGGGCACAGGTTAACAGTTAACCCATAGCCTACAGGAACCTGATGGGTCCTGTATCAGCTCTATGGATATTGCAAAATCTAGTAGAGAACATGTTAACCCATTGCCTACAGGAACCCGGCGGGCCTTGCTCAAATCTAGGTGGAAAACAATTAATGTTACAAAGGCATGGTATGTGTAAGTCTTTACTTGTATTGACTTTATAACTCAAGCTGCTTGTCTGTTGGCCATTGAGCGCTGAGTCTTGGGTACCTGAGTAATAAGGAATATAAATTTTGGAATTTTGGGCTTAACAATCCTACAAACACTTCTGTTATTGGTAAATATATATTGCATATGGCTCCTCATTTGGTTCCGATTCCAATACGAGGGATGCAAATAATATCCCAAATCTCTTGAATGCACCATTCATACTTTGTGTTGGTTGCAACTAATTGCTTCTCCTTTTACATGTTATTTGGTCCTAAGTTTGCACAAGATAAGTGTGGATTATTACCTCCGCCAACGAAGTTCGAGGAGGTTATGTTTTCGGACCCGTTTGTTTTTTTTTTTTGTTCGTGTGTTCGTCACCAGTCTCCTGCGCACAATCCCTAACCTAACCAGGCGCCGTGTGAAGCAATGGTAAGCATGAAAGAAGCTGTAAATGCGCATGCGCAGGATTGGACTGCTGTATGCGCTCCTGGCGCAGCATGCAGGGAGATTGAAGTTAGCCAATCAAAAATGTGAGTGTTGGCGGAGGTTTGCACTCTCTGAGTGCACTGTGTCTAGTTCTGGATAAATCCTATCCTAGAATAAATGATTATCAAGGCTTCCAATGTATCGCTTTCAAATGTTCTGCTCACGTCATTCCAGACAATAAGTACAATCCATTTAATCAGTGAGTCTTGCCAGAGCCAAGATGCTTGGCCATTATTATCTGATTTTTTTTTCTTTCAACCACTCCATGCGATGTTAATCGGATTGCTGCATTACAGATAAACAAAATAAACAAATAAACTAAATCAAAATGCTTAATCTTAATATGATTTAAACCGTAATTTAAATCCAGATAATTATGTATTTTAATCATGTAATAATGATCACTGCTGGAGTCAACTTTTAAATTTTCTGAGCAGTACTAATATGTAATAGGAAATTTTAACAATATATATACTTTTAATAGTATGCATAATGCTGGCCTAAAATTTGACTTTCTTCCAGTTCTAAGATGACCATTACCATTGTGCTATAGCATTTTAAACCCTGCTTTAACTGAACATTTTGATTATTTCGGTGAGCAAAAATGTATTATTTTATGTGCCAAAAATCAATGTAATTATGCAAGACAATAAATTATGAGCTTTTGTTTACATATTTGTGTGTATTTTTAAGTGCCTTCAAAAACAAAAGTATTCAAAAAAAAAAATATTATGTTATGTATTTTGATGGTGACTGAATATGTTAACCAAAATGTGTGATACCTGCATCTTTTATGTATATTTTGCTTTTTGTAATAGGAAAGAGAAAATATATTGAACATTTATATATGACAGAGGGTGGAATTTGTATGTTTTACGTTTGACATATAATACATGTATTAAGAGTACACAATCATGTGGTGGTTATATTTGATATGTTTAGGCACTGCTCACCCTGGGGGGTGTTTCACAAAGATCCTAAGTTGAACTTAACTCTAAGTTGGACTTGGAAACTATGGAAAGCCGTAAGTTGTTTTAAAAACAAAATTGTAAAAGGTTTGTTTAAGGCATAACATGTCGATTCATATCATTTACATTTTCTATTATCAAAGACATTTCATGTTCTTGATGTCAAATTTATAAAAAGTCTAAAATACTTGCATTTCTGCTTTTCAATATGAATTATTCCAAGGCTACAAATGGCCTTCCATACTTTTTAAGTCCAACTTACTATCTTTGTGAAACACCCCCCTGGGCTACTAGTAATGAATTGCTGCGGAACAATATTTAACAATCTTTTGTATGAAAGGTAGTTAATGTCAAAATGAAAAATTAGCATTTCAGTATAATGATAATGTATATAATTATATTGTGATAAATGGGCGCTAGGACTATTTAATTGTAATACATTCATGTACAAGATACTGCTTATTTATTGCGATATAATGTACATGTAAATGAGATATAAAGTATGTAGTTTTTGACATGATCCGCCTTTCATATCAGCGATTGGTGGTTCACAGCTCATTGCAAGACCTGGGGGTGTTTCACAAAGATCCTAAGGTGGACTTAAAAAGTATGGAAAGCTGTTAGTTTCTGTGAACATATTTTGTCAAAGTTATATTCAAAAGGCATACAATTTTGATAAAAAATCATTAATATTTTCTATTAATCAAGGACATTTCATGTTCTTGATGTAAATTTTATGAAAAGTATGACATACTAGCATTTTTTCTTCTGAATATATTTTATTCCAAGGCTACAATTGGCTTACCATAATTTTAAAGTTCAACTTGGGATCTTTGTGAAACACCCCCAGGGCTCTGTTGCAAAAAGATATGCAATCGATTGTGAAGTTACAATTCATTGCAAGTCGGTTCATGTGACAGAATGCGCAAATCTGATTGGTTCAAATGCGCACATTTTCTGACTCCCAATTAAATAGATTGTATCTCTTTCTGCAACTGGGCCCTGGGGGGTGTTTCACAAAGATCCTAAGTTGAACTTAACTCTAAGTTGGACTTAAACATTATGGTAAGCCATTTGAAGCCTTAGAATAAAATATATTCAACAACAACAATTCTAGTATTCTAGACTTTTCATAAATTGTACTTCAAGAAAATGAAATCTTCTTGATAATACAATCAATGATTTTAATATAACTTTTTCAAAGAAACTAACAGCTTTCCATAATTTTTTAGTCCAACTTAGAGTAAAGTTCAACTTAGAATCTTTGTGAAACACCCCCCTGATCTGACAACCCTCCCAGGGTTATAATGACCACCCTACCTGCAGAGGGTTGCTAGATAATTGACGTAGGGGGTAAATTGACGTAGGGGTTTTCAAATTACAGTCAAACCTGTGTATAGTGACCACTGAAGGGAAGTAAGAAAAGTGGTCACTGTAGACAGGTGACCTGTATAGACAGGTTCATTCCATTGTTTTTCTCTGCAGGGGATCATGATTAGTGGCCACTAATCCACTCATAGGTTGGCTGCTATAGACAGGTGGCCACTAAGACAGGTTTGACTGTACTTGATTTATAAACTTTAGTATTTATGACAGCGATCATGATAATTATTAATCTAAATTTTCAGAACATCAAAGCTCTTGTGATATATATTTATTCAACTTCATGAAATTTCAATTGGATTGTTTTTCCAATATTTATATAATTGTAGGGTTGTGGCATCGGCCTTTAATAATATCTTTTTGTACCACCGTCATGTAATGTATAAAACTTCTTTCGTATTGCATTGGCTTTGTCCGATAGGGGTTGGTTGTAAAGGTTTGTGGCGTTTGACTATGAGTTTAAATTTGTGTACAAGTAATTTTTATTTATACTCCTTCCTTTTTGATTCAGTTGAATTCATATGCAGTATATGATTGCATGCATTAGTTGCATTTGACTTTCAGTAAAACTTTTTTTTCAACAGTAATGTTTGCAACATCTTCGTTTATTGCATTGAAGTTGTCCAATATTGAATATGGTTGTAAATGTTTGTGGTATCTGACATTCAAATTTAACCTTTTTTTACCTGTAAATTGATGAGAATAAACTTGAATCCTTCCATGAAAATGTATATTTTGATCACTTTAGATTTATTATGTTGGTTCTATTTTGTATTTGGGTTCTTGAGAAGTGTCGTGACATATTACATGTACTGTCCATTTTGTTTGTATTTAAAATGACATTTTTAGCAAACAATTCAACTTAGTAGTCTTAGATAAGCGTCGAAAAAAGAGAACACAGACAAAAATAAGAAATATATACAAAGTGAGTAATAAATATGATTTTATTACAAAATAATACAATTGAAATTTGATTGTTACAAATTTATATGAAACTATACAAGAATACAAATGTATAAATGTTCAGACCACTAAGTAATACAACATAACAATATCTTTAACAGAGCAGTACATGTAGTTCCTACCCAATATACACAATTTGGCAAACGATTTGAAAACGATACAATTGCAAATCGGCCAACAGACACCCAGTGTAGATTTGTTTTGTACAATTACAATGCTATGTATTTGAATTGTTGGAAATGAAATTAATTAAACTGAACTGAACTGTAGTTGAGAATGCTATGTTCTCTGGATATTTTTTTTCTAACTCGTCATGTTGCTAGGTACTTTTTTCTTTTGTTTGTGTTCATTTTGATTTTATATGGGTTCTCCTGACAATAAAGTACTTCTGCAAATGTAAAGTGCTCCGCTCTGGCTTTCCGGGTCGGCAACATGTCTCAAAAATCCATAAAATAATATGCCTCTTTCCCATTTTAAACGATAGAGAACAAAACAATAAAACAAAGTAACATATAGCATGGTCCCTCCCCTCCATTATTAAAGGTGCACCTGTAAAGTGTCTAACTCCACAACAATTCATTTGAGCTTCCACATTTCTCGTCTACCGTGTTGTTTGGCTTATAAATGGTAAGATAAGAACAAAATAGGGTTAGATTTTTTCAAATGCCCCTTTAGTATGACAATATCTATCATTGATAATCATTCAGCTCAAGAGCGTTTATGAACGGTCATAAACGTCATACTGTAATTAGTTGTAAAAGCTGACGCAAATTTTAGCTTTTTTAGCCAGGAAAGCAGTGATTTTTTTCAATGAAACTTTCACACAACATTTGAACATATCATACAATGATTTTGGTATAGGATTTAAATCTCAAATGTCATTTTGGGCAATATCTGACACTTTACAGGTGCACCTTTAATGTGCCATTCCAATCAGTAAGCCCTGCCACCGACTCTACCCCATTAATAAGAAAGGAAGCCGAAGTATCAGCACTCATCAGTCCAGGAAACCAGTTAAATCTTTAATTGATATATATTAATGTAAGTTCTTTTTAATATTTACTTTATAAATAACTATACTACAGTACTGTATTATTTCTATTTCTATGACTTGAAATGTGATAATAATGTGATATAGATGAATTAATCAGTTAGGCACTAACCATGCTAGTTCGCTAATCTATGTTCTAATCTAGATTATTATATAAGATAGAATGAATAAGATTAGTGTGCGGCAACAGACTAATGTGTGGTGAAAGGTAATTATTAAGTTCCTTTTTGTTGGGGGGGGGGGGGGGGGGGGTCTTTTCTCATCAAATCAGGATTGTAGTGTAACTGACATTCACCGTTTGTTCAAACATATAGTTAATTCCTTTGCGAATTTTGTATCATCTCTAGTTTTTGTTCCTCTGCTTCATGTGATTCCGTTAACTCTGCGGAAATGGGTCTGTATGTAAACCATGCCATGAGAAACATTACTCCACTGAGCATTTTCAAAACACATGAGAAAACAACTAGTCTCCACGCCAGGCTTTCGTTGTGGTACAGCCAGCACGATCCCGAACCGTCGCACGTCTGTTGCCACTGAAGACACGTGCTGTCGATAATGATGCCAAACAGAATGGGGCCTGGGATCGAGCCTAAACATGAAAACAAAGATTTTAGGAAATTAATATCAACGAGATACATTATAAAATAGGAACACCTTTAGGACAGTTATATTCCAACAAACCCCTGAATTAATTGGTATCAGATCGTTTTATTTTATACACTAGAAATCATAAATTGCTGAAAAAAAGGATATTTATCACATTAAGTTAATTTGTTTTGATACAAAATTATTTTCATTATGACTATCAAGTAAACATAATTAACCAACATTACAACAATTAACAATTATCTTGTCACTGCCTATCAACAAAGATATATTCTAACCCCATAATCAAAACCAAGAGAAAAAAGAATAAAATGATTATTTTTACCTAAACATCTGCTAATAACTGACTGCACCCCAAGTGCCATTGATTTCTGCGATTCGGGAACGCATCTGTAAGAAAGAAAAAGAAAGAACAAAAAACGTTCAGAAATGTTTATTAACTCGCAATAATATTCTGTAAAGTAAATACGGTGAATATCGTGTCCATCTATTTTGATTAACAGTATTCAAGCTTTTAAAGTAGTGATTTTGCGGTTGGACAGTTTTGACTATAAACATCTTATAAAAACTATTCAGGTCTAAATTAAACATCAATATGTCATATACTATTATTTTGTTGATTTCTTTGTTTTTTGTTTGGAATTATTTCCATATGATAACATTATTATATTTACACCATGATTGATATATGAAATCATTTCTAAGTCATAACTTCTTAACCATAAAGCACATCCTACAAAATTAACTCGACACTGGGTAAATAGACTTTTAACAAGACAAATATTTTCTCGTACATATAGAAAATCCAGCAGTCACGTGAAAATAACGTAAACATGGTATTAAAACTAATCTACAAAACAATTGTGACAAACGAACTACCATTTCCTGACCTTAAGGTAACGTTGAGGGCGGGTACCATCGACATGAATAGGACAACCAGAATGAAGACTAGCAGACACACGAAAACGGGAAGAGCGATGCAGTTTGTGTCGCAGTTTCCCGACTTGACCGTAGAGGTCGTCCCATTCGTCACCTGCTCGACGCATGCGCAGTTGATGTAAGATGACGTCTAAAAATAGGGAGTGAGAGGGGTGAGAGTCAAATTAAAAACAATTATTTATTTACATGTATAATGATGGTAAATTTGAACTAGGAGATAAATTAAATTATTTCCAAATAATAAAACCACTTATTCAACAACTAGACATGCGCTTAATGTGATGTATTTCATAAAAACCCGTTTGTTTTGACTAACTTTAATTAAAGGGAGAGATCCACTTTTGCAAGCCAAAATTCAAAAATTGCGAGGTTATTGTCTTATATGAAAGGAAATGTCATTTAATAGCATGCCTGAAAAAATTAGGGCTTGAAATCTCTTTTTCGTGGAGTTATAGACCTAAAACTGAATAAACTGAGGGACGTCGGTTAATTAGGTACATACGTATTTTCGGCCGGTGAGTAAGTTTGTACATAGATTTCACGGAGTGCCAGATCGGTATGCATGACCCCTACGTGACCCGCGCTAGCTACGTGACTCGCGCATAAGTACTAATGTGTGAGCGTTTACCAAGCAAAATACCCAAACATCGCTTAAACTGACTACATGTAATTATATATTCTTTCTTTTTGAGATCTTTTTCCGTGACATACGTTAACAAATGTCGGCTTCACAATACCTTTACGAGAATTAGTACTATATTGTTGTAATATTATGCTAAATCAGTTGAACTCCTTTATTGACCGATATATAGTTTAAATGGATGGACGCATTCGTTTTTCATTCGTAGAATCCAAATTAGAGGGCTGTTCGCTCTGATTTTTTTTTTGCGTGTTACATTGATCCCCATCCGTCAACTGAAAGCTGTTCAGACGTTTTGTAAAAGTGGACCTGTCCCTTTAAACGAACTGTAGATGTATCCTGGCTAAGATGATGTCTACAAACTTTTACAAAGTGTGTGATGATTTTAAATTGTGGTGCATTAGAATCGTAATTTATATTTCTTAGAAGAACACTTAGAATCAAATTCGAAGGGTTCGCGTTGTAATAATAAAAGTAAATAATAGTTAAGTTTAATCAAAATGAAAACAAAAATATGTCCACATCTAAGGCAGATCATATTACGATTAAACGTTACAATGTTTACATAATATTATATCACTTTCGTACAAGATCTCGATTTAATATCATCACATCATCTACAGAACCACAGAATGATGGCCCTGGAGGTACTCAATTCAACAGTCCATAATGTTTTTCACCCCAACTTCAAAACATCAGTATGGCAAATAAACTTTATTTTTATAACTATGCTAACCGCCAATGTTCAGAGGTAGAACGTACGATAATAATTATTTTATACAATAGTATGGTGTATTCTTTTCCTTAATAAGTAAAGGAATTTACAAACCTCATTATTAAAGTCTTTGGCTGTGCAACCGGCGTGACAGGGACTAAAGTATTCAAGCCCTAGCTCCTCGACGCAAACGGGAACGTACTGGCTTGTGGAACACCGGCAGTCTGCGTTGCATGTATTCAGGATACCAACGTCTGCGCGAACCCCGGATGTTGATCTGTATAATGTTATGATAATTTACAAAAGTTGTTTTCAACCAAAGACTTGGGGGCATATCACATATATTCTAAGTTACTTGAACTTAAATTTGTAAGTGTAGGCAATTCGTAGACTTGGAATGGTATACAAAATATTAAAAACAAAACTGCACATATGTAAGACGACATTTTACATGAACAGCTGCATTACATCTCTTCCATAACAGAAACTATGTATGATTATTACCGACAAATTTTAATACTGTATTTAAAAAAAAATAGTATATTAATTTTACATAGCAAACTAAATGTCTTTCCATGATTTGAAAAAATATAGCAGTTGCAGTAAGGGAGAACTATTATTCCGTGCATACTGAATAAAGGCAAACATTATGGATTAATGTTAGTCAGACCTCTAACGGACCATCCACTAATAATCGCACAATGCATTCAAATAATTTCCCCTGAAGAATTTGGAAGTCGTCCCTAGTATAGACAATCCTTTCATTCTTTATTTAAAAAAAATACTAGATGCGCGCGGGCCCGAACTGAATGCAGCCTAATATCCGTAACATTTGGGGGCTGGTCCGAGAGATGGCTTCATGACGTGGCAAGTTTGAAGGACTGGCGATGAAAGGCTAGCCTTGTCGAAATGGTATAATAATAATATTAATGAAGACCAACGTTACTTATACAACAAACAATTGGATCGAAAGATATGTAATTCAAGACATCCGTCTTATTGCCTTATGCAAAAACATAAATTAATCAAGTCATGAAAGGGGTTATCCCTTTCATCAACTTTCCCCGCTAATTCTAGCTTCAGAATATGGAAGGCACTTAATGCTTAATGCTTTTTTTTTGTTCGTCTTCGGGGTCTTCTGTATAATTATGCAGACCCCATCAAATATTTTACTTACGTTTTGCCCATGTAGTCCGCCGTTATTCCCGCCAGCGCGCTCTGCGGACATTGCAAGAAGAAGCTGGGCAGAGCTAGTACCGTGATGAGGGTCGTCAGCGCACATAGTTTGAGCAGCCCCTTCACATCGAGCTGCAGCCTGCGGGCTAGCCACCCTCCCAGGAAGGAGCCGCCTGCTCCTCCGGGCACGATGCACAGACCTGTTAGTACCAGGAGTGACAATACTGACTGATTATATCATTATTAATTATCAATCAAAGGGGTTATTTTGACATACATGACCAAAGATATACGGTTGAAATTAAGATGCTTATTCCTATGAGCCGATTTGTCCACAGAGTGATTTGTGAACATTTCGTGTTAAATGTAATAAATGTATTATGGCTAAGTGATGAGCGAAATGCAAAGTTATATTTGTTTACAAATTGCATTATAATTCCCAGGGAGTCTCCCAGGGAGACTTTCAAACGCAAACATAAATTTCAATCATAAATATCTGTATAACGATAGAGAAATTCGGAAATGTTACTATAGGTTTTCCCGCTCAATTTTGCGATTGTGTCATGCGAATTAATAATAGGAGCAAACGAATTCGCGCGATTTGCGATCGCCGTGTCAAAGCAGCATTCGAATTCGTAAATAGTCGTTCAAAATCACGTAGGAGCAAGTGAATTTGCACAAAGAGCATACCTTTTCATCAATGGTCATTCGAATTCGCGAACGGGCAGTTGACAGTTGGCTGCACATTCGCGAATTCGAGTGCCCATAAATTAATTTCGGTGTCTATTCACGAAAGCTTATGCGTATGCATGAATTCGCTTGCACTTTTTCGGAATTTGGAAGACCGATACCAACGATTACGCGGTAATGCGTGAATTTGAATGACCCTTAATGAATTCGATTGAAAAAAGTGTAAAATTGAGCGGGAAAACCTATATTGGTAATACAAAATACAACATGGTGTGACAGAGTTGTCTATATTCTAAGTAAGTTTAGTAGATTTTGAAAACGTTACTAAATCCCATTTATAATTAATAATTAATACCAGTTGAGAATGTATGAAAAATACCGATTATGTTGTGCAAACAAAAATGCTTGAATCCATTTTAGATTGCTTTTTGGAATAGATTTCCTTTACATTATGTAACATGCAGTTGTCTTCCCGACACTATTTTGACAACATCACCAATGGGTAAATTTGAAGAGAAAATAAACATAAAGACAGATAGGGAGAGACTGAGAGAAAGAAGAGCTGAAAGAAGATGCCTCTGCAAAATTATATCCAACATACAGCATTGTACACGACTGGGAATACAATCATGGTACATTCATTTTTTATGAAAGAGATGCATGGCTTGTAAAGTAACACTGCAATGGAATGGTGTTTTCACAATTATTGTATCCAATATACAACATGGTGCACTCCTGAGTCAGAGATGGCCCATACGTATATATGTCATAACTTGAATAACAGGCAAAGAGAGCGATACAGAGAGGAATAATATGTAGGAAGAGGGAGAGCTGTGAAAGAGATAGTAATACTTATATTGACAAAAAGAAACTTAATTTAATTGAAGATGTCAGATAGATAAATACATGTGTCAAAGAGACTGATGCAGTTTAATAAGAAAGTTCTGTGAAAAAAACGTTCAGAGAGGGTCAAACGGCGGGATAATAATGATTACGACATTGTAGAAGCTAGAGACTAATGAGTATTATATTTACACGACGGGGTAAAGAGATTACAGGCTGGGATACAGTAATCCCCATAGTAATCCCAAATCCGATTATCCGACCAATATATATTGCCCAGTGATATCCTTACCAACGATTGAGGTAGCAACTGTAGCAGTTGTCGAGAACTGATTCTCGATAAATTTAGGAAGGAAGACTCCGAACGCCGTGATGAGTAGCATATCCGAACATCCGGCGAGCGTGGTGCACATGAAGGTCGGGTTGATCACCAAGTACCGTATAGCACGTGGGAGATCGCTCGGTTTCGATCCGAAACCCGGTTGCGCCGTTATCTCGGAGCCGGAGTTTGCGTGTGCCTGACATTTTTTCTCCGCTCGAACTTTGGCAGTTGCTGTAGGGGAGGAGAAAAGTATAATACCGAAATAAAATGCAATAAATATTACGATAAGTTCTACTATCTGCTGAATATGCATGTGGTACGGGGGAAATTGCTAGGCAAATTTATTTTCAAATATGAAATAATTATGCCCGAATTTTTTTTATTTTATTTGGAAATCGTATACTTTTGCCAGCTATCAAATTTCACTTAAAACAAGTGTAGTAATGTTTTCACGTGACTGATTAAAACGAACGTTATATGTCCACTTTCGTTTCAGGGTTGTGCTTGTCGCCACAGAAGCGTTTCATACATCAAATTGTTCTTGTTATCATGTACCTATATACTGTCCACGAGTGTACATGCATTGTTTAGAAGAAAAAAACGCTTTCTGCACAATAAGCGCGTCTGGTCAAATTACAGCCTACATCTACTGCCCTCTATTATAGAGGTATGGTGACCCCGACGGGATATGTACGCGCACAAGGTATTGCTTGAAAATGGACGCGAAGTCTGGGAATGTAATTGTGGTAGATTAGGGGTGTTATATTTCAATACATATAGGAATTTGAGAACAGAATTCAATCTCAACCGGGTATATATCTTTTAGCAGTACACTAGCTGCCATCATGTGTTGCTTTATATCAAGGTACATACAATTACTGGAGACCCCAATGTGATTGGGACGTGGACCCGATGTATTAGTGAAAGAGACATGTTAGGGGGCAGCCGCGTTAGCGTGAGCCAAACTAAATACATTGTTTATTATATCTCTTTATTTTATTTCCCTTATAAGTAGCCAAATGGTACATTACCAAGTGTTCACGTCGGGGTCACCATACCTCTAGAATAGAGGGAAAATTATAGAATATGAAATAGTGACTTTTGCCATCTGTATAACTATTCGTTTCATACTCACTCGGTAGCTCACGAGGAAACCCCCACATGGGGAAAGCGAAGACCAGCATGAAGCCTCCAGCCAGCACGAACCCGATCCACCACGCCCCGACCCAGCCCGGGTCGTCCTCACTCAGTGAAGACCTGCATGTCGATAAAATGGTTAGTGATGTGTTCCTAAGGGGGCGGCGTCGTAGCGTCATAATTAAAAGCGATATTCAACAAGCTTATCAGAGGGGGCGTTATGTTCAATATACGCCCAACGTGCACTCCGCAGAGTTATGTGTGTGTCGCATGCATGCAAGTATTCCACCTGGTTCTGAATACTTGGCGCAGGCTGCACCCTGTTCATTCCCGAATTGGACGAGTCAATTACTTTAAATGGAAGAGCTTGGTCTAAAATTACCATTTAAAAAGTTCATGGGTAGCAGTTTCTTACTTTCAAAAGAAAATGTAATTACATCATAATTAGAGTCATGTTTTGGATTAGAAGATAGTGATTCTGATTGAATTTTCTACTCGTTTACATTAAAAAAAATAATGTGTAAAACTCAAATGACCGTAATAGTCATATTAACAATAATATATTTGAATACATTATCGTTACAACTATACCTGTGCGGCAGCTGTATATCGGTGTAGACTGTCAAACACACCCCTGCGATGACGTACCCCAGGGCAGGTCCGATGGCGCTCAGGGCATACAGGATTCCTATTCACATGATTCAGGGGCAAACAATGAGTGAAATAAAGATAAGTATAACATTTATATAAAAAGTAGAAAAAACATTTATATAATGATTATAAACAGAATATATGCAATACTAGAACATACTTAAAGGGTCGTTAAAGGAATTTTTATTATACTTTTATCAATCTGAGCCTACATTCAATGGTCTTAAAATGTTGCAACGAACACACAAATAGACTCTATCAACTGATGAACAGTAAACGTCATATCCACAAAAACGTTGGTGGTAACTTCAAAAATGTTGATGACCTGACTTTAGCCCCCTCACCCCATACAAAAGAGGTATATTAGTGAATGCAAATGGACTCTCACCGAGGTAGATGCTACTTTTCCGCTCTGCCACGCTTTCATCGAGTACCGCTATCCCCAGAGTATAAACGGGTAGGGATCCGAGGGCAAGCAGCACCATGGCCGCACCAAACACGTACACGTAGCGCGGCAGCACGTGGTGCGCTCCCCTGCCATTACTCAGTCTGTCATCCGGGCACTCTTCGTGCGTTGTGACGTCATCTCGGTCAGCGCCGGGGTCGCAGATACCCGAATTCTCGGTGCCGTGTGCAAAGCCGCCGCCGTACGGTTCCGTGGTGAAGTGCGGCAGCGCGAACAGCAAGGAGCCCAACCCGACGAGCAAGCAGCCGACGGACAGCCAGCGCGGTTTGTGTCCGCGACCACCGGCGAAGGTGACGAAGACAATGAAGACGATGGTCGTCGCCTCGTAGATGCTGACGATGACGCCGTAGTCCTGGCTGCGAAGCTGGAAGCGACGCTCGATAGATGTCGCGCTGCTACCGATCAGGCCACTGATAATCATACCCTATAATGGTAATTGATAAAATGTAACGTATTCAATGTTAACATTCAAATTGTCATCACACATAATTGTTTGTCACCAATGTACGAGATTTTGGATATGGATTGAATATTACGAAACATTTCTACTACAAAAATGGTATTGTCTATTGTGTAGATGATAATGATAGACCGAGCTATTGTAAGGTCCATAATTGTTAATCCCCTGCATGCAGTGTCTCTGACAACCCGACGAGCAAGCAGCCGACGGACAGCCAGCGCGGTTTGTGTCCGCGACCACCGGCGAAGGTGACGAAGACAATGAAGACGATGGTCGTCGCCTCGTAGATGCTGACGATGACGCCGTAGTCCTGGCTGCGAAGCTGGAAGCGACGCTCGATAGATGTCGCGCTGCTACCGATCAGGCCACTGATAATCATACCCTATAATGGTAATTGATAAAATGTAACGTATTCAATGTTAACATTCAAATTGTCATCACACATAATTGTTTGTCACCAATGTACGAGATTTTGGATATGGATTGAATATTACGAAACATTTCTACTACAAAAATGGTATTGTCTATTGTGTAGATGATAATGATAGACCGAGCTATTGTAAGGTCCATAATTGTTAATCCCCTGCATGCAGTGTCTCTGCATTTTTAAGCACAACGTGTGGTCAAATTTCAAATTAAACAAGCTAGGGTAGCCTTCATAAAGCTTTATACGACTTTCATTAAAGAGCTGTAAGCTATGCGGTATTATACACAATATATAGGCACCTACAGAGCCCTGCTCATTACCACAAGGACATACTTGAGACCAGAGGGAACGGCACGGTAAGGTATAAATCGATTACTGTCCGAGGGTAATTTTTGGTAAACAGCTTATCGACATTTTAACCTGTTCCTAACTATACGTATGTACATGTACAACGCAATGCATACTGTGTGAAGTTTCGTGCTCACACATCATGGTTCCGCCTGGTTCGTAAAACATGGTGCTGTCCTTCGTGCGCATTACCTAGGTTGACGACCCACTGGCTTTAAGCGTTTTTCGCACAATGATTCACTATCAACTGTAATGTTTTACAACAAGATTTTGCAATCCCCATACAGTTAATACGTGCATGATCCACCAGGATCCTGTATGGTAGGGGTTGATAAAGGTTTTCCAAAGAGCTCATTTTCATATAGACGCCATGCTTTACACGCACATAGCGCACTTATAAAGCGGAACCTCGTTAAACCGATTACTTAATTGAGGACACGAACATTTATGTTCAATTCTATATCAGGTATCAAACTAAGGACTACTAAGAGCTGGGACCAGTAAAATACATTGATAAGAAGGTTTCGTTGAATCAGAGCTCTTTATAACGAAGTTCCACTGTACTGCGTGACTGGTGTATATGTCGCGCTCGCACACAACCTCTATACTAAAACATGCATGGCGCTACCCTATGCGCGCATTTCCTATTTTGACGACCCACTACCTTTAAGCGTATTTTTTTGAAGATGCACTAATCCGTTTAATGTTTAACAACGTTTAATGAAGGATAATCTATACATAGTCCATTGTTCGTGCCGCAGCTAAGCCCCACCCCATTTGCCCTGTACCTGCTAAATACCCGAAACCAGCGGGAACCGGGTAAAGCGATTAAAAATTAAAATCCTTGTAATGATTATTTCACAGAGAGCTGATCAAAAGCTAGAGCGGTGTCAGAGATGCGCTACATCGTCTTTATCTGTCGTAACAATCATGGGAACAATGATCTTCACCGGAGCTCCTTGTTAGTAGGGCCCACTGACCTAGGACCTACCACCGAAAATACTTGAGCCGTCTGGTCATGCTAGTCTTGTACCGTATAGATCTGTCTGAGGATTAGCTTAGGTACAGCTGATCAAATACCGAAGCCGCTCTGTGATGAAAAAGCACTTGAACAATGACAATGAGCACGACACAATGTTTAATTATAGAGGAACATCTTCTTGATCCTGAAATCAATGAAGCCAGCAGGTAAAGTTTAAAGCGGTTTAAAATGTGTTAATTGTCTAAGGATTATTCCATGAGGCATGCAGGCCGGCTGAACAAAAACCGACGATAAAGCGGCTTTAATGCTGCGTTTACACCATAACCCCGGCGGCCACGGCAGCCCCGTTTCAGGCTACCGTGGACAAAACGGGATGGACGTGAGGCAACGCGGGGGGACGGAATGGGCAAACGTGACACTGCCGCTATTGCCGTGGATGCCGGGCCAGATTTTTAAACTGTCAACATTTTTGATGAGAAACCTAGCAGGCCGTAGTAAAACGGGGTGAACACAACAAAACGTGACGGTACGTAATAGGCTGTAACAAAACTAGGAGGCTGTCCTACCCGTTTTGTTACGGCCTATTACGTAATGTCACGTTTTGTTGCGTTCACTCCGCTTTACTACGGCCTGCTAGGTTTCTCATCCGCACCGTGACTGCCGTGGCAAATTGTTTGACAGTTTAAAAATCTGGCCCGGCGCCGCATCCACGGCAATCGCAGCCTGTCACGTTTGCCCATTCCGTCCCCCCGCGTTGTCCCACGTCTATCCCGTTTTGTCCACGGTGGCCTGAAACGGGCCCGCTGCCGTGGCTGCCAGAAACATGGTGTAAACGCAGCATTAGCAGCCCCTTTCCCCCACGGCCCGTCACGGATACCGTGATAGACCATGAGAAAACTTGAATACAGAGGAAAAATTTGCCAAAATCTCACGGCGCACTACGTTTTGGGCAAACGGGGCTGCCGTGGCCGCCGGGGACATGGTGTAAACGCAGCATTAGCTAGGTTAAAGGTGCAGGCGCATCTCAACTTTAGCCAATGTATACCCCTCTCAAGTGTATGGATCTTAAAGGGTACCACCACCAAAAATTTGTTTTTATTATAAATGAAAGGTAGCATTTTAAGTACAATGCCACAAACAAGCTCAGAACAATATATTCCGGAAAAATTATATAATATTGGAAAATACATCACCATACTTATGCATGTGTTCATGGGTCTGCAGACGAAGACTACCTTTTGTCTAGGACAAACGCATAGTCCGTGATTATATTGTCTTCAAACGTTTGCGTGAATAGAATGGCGCACTCCTAGACGTTTGGCGCATATGGAACCATAAGGCCATGTTGGTTCCGTGAGTGGTAGTAATTAATTGTATAGTTGAACAATTACACAATCCTTTGCAAAGTGTTGGGCATATATTTTATATTAAACAACGGTAACAAAACATATAATTATGTGTTGTTCTTTGCCGGGTGGTCCCCTTTAATACATGTACTTCTGAAATAATTGAGCCGCCAAGTAGGTGGTTTTAAACATGCTTGCTTAGCCAGGAGAATTGTGTTTGGTTGTATGTTTGTAGGCCAATCTTTTTTTAAAGTGGAAAGATCAGTCTTTCAAAAAAACGATTCTATGCTAGCTAGACACGTGTAATGATATGCATACTAGATCCAGTTTGGTTACTTTGTATAGTTCTGGTCACAATCAACATAATTTTAAACAAATAAAGCGGCTTTGCGATCTAAAATACACCTATATCATGCATATACAACGGTCATATTTAACCAAGTTTCATAACGTATCATCTTTCCGATACCTACATGACCTACGGCAGCGAAGCCAGAAGGTGTACAGTATATTGCAGTTTAATATTATTCACAGACATTTTTTTGAATGACCGTCAAAGACCATAATTATCGCATACATGTCAAATGTCACATATCAATGCTTCTTCCGGATCAAAGATGCATCCACCTTTAATACCGTAACGTTTTTCCAATCAAGATACTGTTTATTAAAACATAATATTCACTATAGAGAGCAACCAATAGTAATCATCAAACCTAAACATCCTTTTCGAGTTTTAAAGGGATCTAGTAACTTTGTTGACATGTGCGAAAAGTGACAATTGGTTGGTACAATGTATATTGTTGTTATCTGATATGTCCACAGGGTATTGTGTGAAAAATTCAAGTCAAATGGACGTTATATGGCCGAGTAATGAGCAAAAATGCAAAGTGATATTCACTTACTCAATTGCTCTCACTTTGTACACGGTTTTCGCGGTCCAGTGGACAAACATCCATAACACTGCAATCGTAAATATTTTTTTAACAAAAGGGAAATTTGAAAAGCCGAAACATGTCCCATGCTTTTATTGTTAATACGAATACAACAAGGTATGAGGGAACCGCTAGAATTCCAATTGGATTTTGAGGATTTGGACAATGTTACTAGATCCCTTTAAAGCTTGTTCATCTTGCACAAAGCATGTCTCTAATCCCTCACTTTGTTTAATCTGGAACAAGGCCTTAAAAACAAACTTTAAACAAATTAACCAACCTTGATCACGTATACACCCCGTCCAGTGTAATCGCATTATTGCTTGAATCATATAATTATGACGGCCTTATGTCGAACAATATGCCCGGAAATAATGACAATTGCATTTAATCTCCTATTCGGAATTCCCAGGTTTCATAATCCCCCAGTGTCAATAACTCATTTCAGAAAGGAAACCTTAACAATACACATGCACCCACGGACACAGTATTACTTGTCAAACATATTAAAACTCTATATAAGCTGCGTTATCAATATACGTTATAGATCTAATCGACTTTGCAAGTCAAACAAACAAATTTATTTTTAAAGTTATATTTACCAAAATTAAGTAGCTGGATACCAGACTTTGGTATCTGAAAGTTACGTTGAAAGTATGATTCCCACTTATAGTCACACAATTATTTCAATGACAAGAACACGATTAACATTTTTTCTTCTCAATATTAAAGGGGAATTCCACCCCAGAAATGTGATGTTTGCTATAAAATGAAGTGAATATGAAGAATCATGATCGAAAATCTGAGTCAAAACGGTGGAGCAATAAAAAAGTTATGACAGGATGAACTTTGCTCCGATTTTTAGTATCGTTCGCAATACGTTCCTTCGCAGTTGTTGCGATTGCAAGATCACGTGACAAAATTCTAGTACGGCCGGATCGCCAAACGACCTAGCAGCCGACGCTTTGTGTATAATGTTAATGGACCCTTTACTTCCTGGCATGACACCCGAAACTAAATGAAGATATTTATTCATGAATATCAACTCTATAACACTGTCATTGCCTAACATATATCGAGAACAACATACATTTTCAGATTATTCAAGAAATACGATCGTTTGTTTAAAATTCAAGGATACAACTCGAGTTTGATTGACAAAGATGACTCTGTTTCTTCTTGCATGCATGCCTGCCGCGCCGTACATTGCACGCAAACGTATGTAATTGGGCCCATTGGTTTCGTGCAGAACGAAATCAAGAACCCGATCAAACCCACATTTAACTACTAAGTATTCATTTCTGACAAACTTGATATGATTTCCCCCTAGTATGGAATATCTAAAATACATTTCAATGCTTTTCAATACAAAGACAAGTCTTACCCTTCATTTGAGACTGTGTTTGTTGCAGTTTCCCGAGCGAAACATGGCACGACCCGGGCCCGGGTGCGGCCCGGGTACATGTACGCACAATGCAGACAGTGTACAGAACCGCATGCAGCTTGATTGCATGCAATGCAGTGCGCCGCGAGCCTTGTGATTATAAGTGGCATTCGAGTTTCGAAATATGTTCATTAAAATTCAGTTTGTTGCATTACAATGTGACAGAAATGATCGAATTTGTTGGAAATGTTAGACAGATGTTGTTCTCTTTGCATAATTAGCACTGAAAGTGTCATGAAATTAATATTCATGAATAAATATCTTCATTTAGTTTCGGGTGTCATGCCAGGAAGTGAAGGGTCCATTGACATTATACACAAAGCGTCGGCTGCTAGGTCGTTTGGCGAACTGGCCGTACTAGAATTTTGTCACGTGATCTTGCAATCGCAACAAGTGCGAAGGCACGTATTGCTATCGATCGTGACGTCACTTGCGAGCTGCAGCCATTTTGACTTCTACATGGAAATACAAAATAAAAAAAAAATTCTTAGTAACAAAGCAAATTTATGAGCTTACAAATTCCAAAGAGGTTGGCCCATCGATATTATTCTATGAATTCGTGAAAACAAGCAGAGAAAAATTAATTTTTAGCAACGAAAATGAGAAATAAGTGTATTTTCATGTACTAAAGGCATGGCGAGTTGCTCGTCAATGATGTTGCATATGGCGGCAATTTTGAAACGATCGCTCATTACTACATGATGTTCAAATCGGTATAACTCCCGTGTTTCTTGTCCGATTTTGATCAAATTTTCACCAATTATGCCTCTTATTCTGCTTATTCAAATAACGAATGGTTTTATCAGGCCCGGACTACCCCTTTAACGGTCTTGAAAACTGAGCGAAAAGACAACACAATTACATAATCACAAACCTGAAAAAGAACGACAGCGCACATGACGACGAGGAGCCACGACGGTTTGTTGAATCGTTGGAGACAGTTGGGCGTCCACCCGCAGTATCCGAATCGTAACGCTTCCATCCCGTCATCATCACCGACTTCAGCGTCCAATTCACCTTTGAGTGGCTTAGTGTCCAAGTCACCACCCGCTATCGAGCTCCTGCGTCTAAAATCATCATCATCATCCGCCAGCTTGACCTCCTTCTTCTCCTTACTAAACTCGATGCTATCACATCCTCGCTGCCTGCCAATATCCAAAAGGAGCCTCTCTTTGCAACCAAAGTCATGTTCGCTACTTGCATTATTGTTATTCATCGTTTTGTCGTCATCGTACACACCGACCACATCGCGATGACGATCATTGACGTCATCGAGATCACACTTGCTGACATCATCGCTACCACTGTTGCTGTCCACTTCGACAGTCCATGTAGTCTCGACGCCGCACATGTTACTATCCTGGTTGCATCCACACTTCTCTCCGTCAAAGTGCGATGTTTGCCGGGGCGCTTCGCCAGACATGCCATAGGCGTCTGATCGCAGGGGCGCGTCAACCTCGCTGTGGCCTAAGTGGAGGGGCATTTCCTCGCCGTCCTTTGACTGTCGGGGCGTTTCCATATCAATGCCTGGTCTCAGTGTCGCTTTGCTGGCACTCTGTTCTGATTGCAGGGGCGTTAATCCCACTGTTGTCTCGACCGTCGTATCCATGTCTTCGGCAACGATCCAAGCGTTTGTGTTGTTGTTGATGTTATTTGGCCCGGTAGACCAATCAGCGCGCTCGGTAAGAGATGCCGCAGTCATAGCGAACGTTCGATTAACACTGTCTATACCATGTACTATACCATCTGCAGTTTAGTGTGGTGAATCGATGGTACTTAAATTATTTGGAACTATGAGTCAGTAGGTATAGTAGTCCTCTTCGTCGTTTAAAATTAGATGACCATGTAGTAGAGACTTGTGTGTTCTTGCTACCACCGATTTGCTCCTGTAAATTCAATAAGACAGAAAAACGATAATTATCTTGATAATTCAGCACAAATTCAAGTATGAATTTGCTTGATCGTAAACAAAAAATTATTGCTGGTTGACTTAAATGAACCGGGAAGATGAAATTAAAAGAGATTAATACTGAGACACAAATGCTGATGCAAGTCCAATTGAATTGGTATTGATAAAAGCATAACTATCCAATGGCATGTATGCAGAAGATATAAGTATGTTGTGGGCACGTCCAAAAGGTGTGTCAAAATGTATGAAAATGACTTTCTTCCAGAGGTCGACTCGAATTTTCAATCAAGAATCGATCGCCAATCTAAATTGGATCACCGGCATGAATTATCACATGCTCATGCTAGTAAGTGGTTCACAAAAAAGACAAACTATGACATCCCAACATTATACGCAAGACCACACCGAATCATCAATTGAAACGAAGCGTGACGAACTGGAGACATAAACGATAAGTAAACGGCTAATGGTTTCATCTGCCACGCATATCACACCGCTCCCACTCTATGATTCAGATAGTATGCCCCAGTTACAGCTTCCCGTAAAGGCTCGCCGTGAGGTAAGAGCCATGTAAGCCATTTTCGTGAAATTTTCGTTAAAGGGATCTACAGTATAAAGTAAATTTGTTGGCAAGTGCACAAAGTGAAGAGTGATTAAATCACTATTGGAGTGATCTGATATATATTATGTCCACAAATTAATTTGTGAAAATTTCATGTTAATCAGATGTTTTTTTGGCTGAGATATGAGCAAAAATGCAAAGTGATATATTCACTAACTCATTGTACTTACTTTGTACACGGCATGAAATTATCCCGATAGACAGTTTCATATGTGAACACTTCAATCGTAAATATGTTTTGAACGAAAGGGAAATTTGAAAAACCAAAACCTGTCCCGTGCTTTTATTGTTAATATGAATATGATAAGGTATGAGATAACAACTAGAGTTCCAAGTCAGTTTTGAGGATTTGGACAATGTCACTAAGACCCTGTATTTATCTATTTATTAATTTATTTATTATAGGTTTTCCCATTCATTTTCGTCATTTTGTCATTCAATTTCGTCCCGAGAAGCCGAGAATGTGCCAATGCCAACTTCAATTTCGTCTATTGTCGACCAATTTCACAAAAAGTCCATTCAATTTCGTCGTTCGTCACGCATTTTCGTCGATTACAATTCAAATTCGTCGGTCACAGTTGCTGAACACATCTGAGACTGACGAATTTGAATTGTACTGGACGAAAATGTGTGACAAATGACTAAATTGAATGGACTTTTTGTGAAATTGGTCGACAATAGACGAAATTGAAGTTGGCATTGGCACATTCTTGGCTTCTCGGGAGGAAATTGAATGACAAAAAGTGTTAAAATGAATGGGAAAACCTATATTATTTTTTTAAAATTATTTATTATTAATGAATTAATGTATTCTTTCATTCATTTGGTCGTTTGTTTATTTTTTATTTTTGTATGTGTCATGACAAATTATTTACTGTCATAGCAACCCACAGGTCGAATCGGATATTTGTTACTTTTGTTTTGGGAAAAATAAATGTACAAAATTTTCCATAATTACTAAAGAATTCAGTATTACACGTGCATGAGCCTGTGACAGTGTGTCACATGTAATGATAGGAGCATGAGTAGATACACGTGACGGCGGGAGCACGGGGGGGGGGGGGGGGGGGGGAGGGGAAACCGACAGGATAAGTCGATCTTGTTGTTCATCCGTGTGGATAAGCCTGCTTCCTGATGCGCACGCCGGCTCGCCTTTATAACCATAAAACAAGATCAGATTAAGCTCTTAGAATTAACTCATCATCATCGTTATCCTCATCGTTTCCATCATTCATCATCATCATTCATCATCATCAGACAGACGGCAGCTGCACATAATTATGTTTGATTCTAAAATGTCGTCATCACTAACTCAAACTGGAACGTTAAAGCCAAATGCTCGTTTTGGGAAAATTATCGAATGTAACTTTATTGGCCAAACTACTAATTGATCAGTTTTATAATTTTCCAAATAATTATATCAATTAGTAGGCGGTTTCCAGGCAACATTTTTATAATCCCGTTTTAGAAGAAAACAAATATTCTTTCACATGATTGGTAATAAGAGCGAATATATCATGTTTTGTGTGTTACATAACGCAGTAACGCACCGTGCGCAAGGCGTTAGCAAACTGGCACCAGTACCACGCATCTGATTTATGATTCCGATAACCCCTAAAATCGTTGTGAGTTCAAGCGAAAGAATGTAACTATCAGAGAACATCGAAAGGTGTCTTACTTGGGCGATTTTCATCGAAATTGTTTAGAAAACGTAATAATCGCCTTCCGCTGTGCATTCATGGGTGGCGTTGTTCTAGAGAGCGTGAGGATGTGGAAGTGGGATACCCCCTCCTTCAAAACGGATGTATGGTTGATAAAATTTGTATTTTGTGATCGGATATGTCCACAGACTCTGAATGATTGTCATATGACCGAGTAATGAGCAAAAATGCAAAGTGATAATTGCTACAGTAATTCACTGCACTCGCTTTGCACACAGTTATAATAATTATCCAGTAGATGATTTCCAATCAGAACCCTTCAATCATTACCATCTTTATATAACTAAAGGTAACTTCATAAAACCGAAACCTGCGCCATGTTTCTACCGGTAATACGAGTACCATTATTACAATGAAGTCTTTGAGAACTGCAGCTACTAGGTATTAAAGTTCTGCGGTTTTTGACAATGTTTGAAATACATTACAGTTTCAAGCGTTAGCAAGATGACATTGCGCGTCTCATTTACGAATTCATTGAACCACATTTTTAGTGTCAAGCCTCCCGTTTTGTCTACATTTGTACGTCAAGTCGTCAACACAGGGTGAATGCCCGGCTGGTCGTAACACCGCCATCCTGACACCTTCTTTCACGAAATGTACTTTCAAGGACCAGAACAAAATGAGCTTTCTTTCGTGTAAGCGTCTGTTTTGCAGTAAAACAGTGCTCCGTTACGCATCAGAAAATCAACTAATTGTTTTCACCGTGATGAGCTTATAATCGCTTTATCCTATTTACATCTTTATCGATTATCCTTTCTGCTAGCTTAATATATGTAAAAAAACTAAACAAAAAAAACAATGGCTCGTTACCAATCGGAGTGTGGTCTAAGTGTATTCATTCGATTGATGCCATTTTCTTTCAGTTGTATCATGCAGATCTCACAAGATTATGTTTGGAAACAATGCCTCGTTACGCATCTGTGCATCGAATTTCGCTGCCCGGCTGGTCGTAGCACCGCCATCCTGACACCTTCTTTCACGAAATGTACTTTCAAGGACCAGAACAAAATGAGCTTTCTTCCGTGTAAGCTTCTGTTATCAGTAAAACAATGCTCCGTTACGCATCAGAAAATCAACTAATTGTTTTCACCTTGATGAGCTTATAATCGCTATATCCTATTTACATGTACATGATTAAGCGCCGAATAGGCTACCACTCTCCCTACCACTTCTTCTAGGTGGATGATAAACATGTTGTTGATGTTGCTACTGATGCTACCACTGCTGCTGCGTATGCACCTCCACGACCACCACCACCATTCACACCACCACTACTGGCATCACCACCACCACCACCACCGCCGCCGCCACCACCACCACCACCGCCACCGCCACCACCACCACCACCACCGCCACCACCACCACCACCGCCACCACCACCACCAGCACCACCGCCACCACCACCACCACCACCACCACCACCGCCACCACCACCACCACCACCACCACCGCCACCACCACCACCACCACCACCACCACCACTATTTGTACTCCTTCTTAACCTTTTTACATCTGCTTTCTCTCTATGTCCAGCGATGTCGATGAGTTGAATGACCACTTGGTCATAACGTCACCACCGACCTTATTCGTTGGCACAATCTTCTTTGGAGTACTTGGCGATCAGAGCTTTCTTTAGGCCGCATGCATACACATTAGAAATGTTGTTATATTGGGGATAATCTTAAATCGCCACGGTCTCTCTAATTCGACAGGTATATCACCTCAAAGCAAAAACCTAGCAAAACAAATAAATGCTTACTCTCATTACACGGCCCAATTACTCGCAACACCTAGGACAGGGTCGATGTTTTTTTTATCCGTAGGACACGATTTACTTTCATTGTTTGTACTTTAAATTGCCCAAGCATCTTTATCGATTATCCTTTCTGCTAGCTTAGTATATGCAAAAAAACTAAACAAAAAAACAATGGCTCGTTGCCAATCGGAGTGTGGTCTTGTAATTATTCGATCGACGCGATTTTCTTTCAGTGTATATCATGCAGATCACACATGATTATGTTTGAAAACAATGCCTCGTTACGCATTGGTGCATCGTTTATTGTATTCTAGCTTTTCTAAATATTCTAGTTTTTAGTGACGATTATTATATTCAAGTCTCTCTTGTGTCTGGTTTTGAAAGTGTCTCGTTACACATCGGACAATGGTCTGAGGGCATTCCTGGTCAAAATCTGCTTCCAGGATCGGTGATTAGTAGATTTTCAGTCTTTCCTGTTTTAAGCAAATTAATGACCCGCCACAACATGGCCGATAGCCTTAATTTTAAAGGAATTTAGTATATGTTTTCCCGGTCAAATTCGTAAAAACAGCAGCCAAACTGACGATTCGATCATTCAAATTAGAGCGATTTTTCTTCAAGTGCTGTTCGCTATATTCATTTTCACTTTAAGAGCATTCAAATTCGTTAATAGGCATTTGATTTTGTACTCCTGTTCATTCAAATGAGCTTTTTTATCGTTCAAATTAACACTGCACAATCGTCATTCAATTTCGCGCTGGTATAGAAAAGCAACAAATCTGTACCTCAATCAACATTCAAATTAGTTTATAGGCACCCGATTTCGCACATTAAGCATTCTAATAAGTTTGGTATATCAATATTCCTTTTTCATATCATTTTTGCATTTGTTCTCAATTTGTATTTATCCATTGGGATGTTTCACACACTACTGTGCTAATTCAAAGACATATATTCCCCAAAAGCGTGATAAGTACACATTGTGCATGTGAATCACAGTGATTTTCATAATGAATTACAATCTCATTAATTTCAACAGTTTTTATTTGAATAAATGCTTATACATGTATATCTAATCTTCATTTAATTTATCTATCAATTTCATCAGTATTCATCATGTCGATTTTTCTTTGTTTTGTTTGATTAATTTAATGCAATTCAAACATCCCGCCCTCTATATTTTTTTTCTTTTCATTTACATAGTGAGTGTACGCCCATGACGAATTAAAATGCCCACGTTTACGAATTTGAATGCCCGAATGCACACGACAACATTTTTTCCTCTAAATTGGACGATTTAAATTGGATGCTCCTTTTAAATTAAATTTTGGCCGGAATTTACGATCGCATGCTTTAAAAGTTAAATTGAATGACCATTTTAGTAAATCAAATGATGATCCCAATCATCAGTCAATTTCGTGCTAAATTGAATGATCGAATCGTCAGTTCGGCTGCTGTTATTACGAATTTGACCGGGAAAACCCATTATTATTGTCAAAATCCACAAAACTTATTAAGAACACATCGGAGATTGGGCTAATAATTCTACCTTGTTGAATTTCCGATCTATTTATCCTCTGAAATTTCGATTTTCAGTGTGTCAATTGCTTCTACAACTAGATTAGATTGCTATATACTTACTCCAGCATGGGGCCATGACGCTAATAAGTATGGGGGGGGGGGGGGCGGATGCTGTCCCTCTCAAGGGATCATCATCATCATCATCATCATCATCATCATCATCATCATCATCATCATCATCATCATCATCATCGTCGTCGTCGTCGTCATCAACATCATCATCATCATCCTCATCATCCTCATCATCATCATCATCATCATCGTCGTCATCAACAACATCATCATCATCATCATCATCATCATCACCATCATCATCATCGTCGTCGTCATCAACATCATCATCATCATCAACATCGTCACCATCATCATCATCATCAATCACCATCATCATCGTCATCATCGTCATCATCATCATCATCATCAAATTCATCCCCATACAGCTCTACAGTGTGAGGTTAAACATTATTACACTAAATTAAGTCTACAATGTTTCAGGCGTTTTCTAAATCCATAAAGCAACAGCTAAAAGAAAAGTGAGACTGAAAACATGGACAGTTAAACCGGAAATATACTTCAGCAATTTCCTGGGTATTTTTTATCATATTTCCAGTTAGTACTATTGTTTTGGTTTTTGATAATATTATAGCTACCACCTGAAACAAACTCACAGGAATTCCATGGAAATGGATAGTTTATGTTTCATGGAAAAATACAGTCACTTTCCATTTCAATTTCAATGGTCGTGTAGATAAACAGAATGTAAACATACTCAAATCGAGGAAATGAAATATTTTTTAGGAAATGAGGTAAAACGAGAAACTACAACAATTTTCTAAAAATATTGTTTTGAATGATATTTCCTGTTATTATGCTTCTTCACGTACATTATATTAAAAGTTGTTCAATCGTTGTTATAAATTGCAATCTGTACACACCATGTATAATAGGTGCCCTATTCCACATTCAGAGGCGCATTATTATTACCCTCGGTCAAAAGGCACAGCATCTCAACTCCCTGGGGAGCATACTAGCCCAAGCTGCTATACTGGTCGAATTTGCTAATGCAACACCGCGATATACAAATTTGCAATAAAATCATGCCATTGTTAGGAATAATAATATATGTCTAAATGTATGCCAAACCAATGACCCGCATGCATTGTCCAAATCCTCAAAATAAAATTTTAATTCTAGCGGTTTCCCTCATACCTTGTTTTATTCGTATTAACAATAAAATCATGGGACAGGTTTCGGTTTTTCAAATTTCCCTTTCATTACAAAGATATGTACGATCGAATTATTCAGATAAGAAAAACTCCGGTGGAGTTTTGAAACCGTGTACCAACATGACAAAGTGAGTGCAGTGAGTTAGTGAACACCACTTTGCATTTTCGCTCATTACTTGGCCATGCAATGTCCATTTGACTTGAAATACCCTGTGGACATATGAGATAACAACAATATACATTGCATCAACCATTCATCACTTTTTGCACATGTCAACAAAGTTACTAGATCCCTTTAACATGTTTAAAGGGATCTAGTAACTTTGCTGACATGTGCAAAAAGTGATGAATTCGGTGATAAATGTACATGTTTGTAATCTGATATTTCCAATAAGTAATGTGTCACAATTTCACGTCAAATGGATGTTATCTGGCCGAGTAATGAGCGAAAATGCAAAGTGACATTTGCTAACTTATTGCACTGACTTTGTACACAGTTTTAACTATCCAGTGGATATAGTTAAAAATCTGAAAACTTCAATCGTAAATATATTTCTAACAAAAGGGCAATTCGAAAAACCCAAACCTGTGCTATGCTTCTATCAGTTATACAAAATATACAACAAGGTATGAGAGAACCACTCGATTTCTGATGAGGTTTTGTGGATTTGGACAATGTTATTCATTTAACTTACACAGAAGATGATGCGACCTTAGATAAAGGCGCAGTCAATCATCATCCTCATCATCCTCCTCATCATCCTCATCATCATCATCATCATCATCGTCGTCGTCATCAACATCATCATCATCATCACCATCATCATCGTCGTCGTCGTCATCAACATCATCATCATCAACATCGTCACCATCATCATCATCATCAATCACCATCATCATCGTCATCATCGTCATCATCATCATCATCATCATCATCATCATCATCAAATTCATCCCCATACATACATACAGCTCTACAGTGTGAGGTTAAACATTATTACACTAAATTAAGTCTACAATGTTTCAGGCGTTTTCTAAATCCATAAAGCAACAGCTAAAAGAAAAGTGAGACTGAAAACATGGACAGTTAAACCGGAAATATACTTCAGCAATTTCCTGGGTATTTTTTTATCATATTTCCAGTTAGTACTATTGTTTTAGTTTCTGATAATATTATAGCTACCACCTGAAACAAACTAACAGGAATTCCATGGAAATTGATAGTTTATGTTTCATGAGAAAATACAGTCACTTTCCATTTCAATTTCAATGGTCGTGTAGATAAACAGAATGTAAACATACTCAAATCGAGGAAATGAAATATTTTTAGGAAATGAGGTAAAACGAGAAACTACAGCAATTTTCTAAAAATTGTTTTGAATAATATTTCAATCTGTACACAATATATATTAGATGACAGTCGAAAACAAATTGAAATCTTGGGTTTGATTGCTGTTTGATACTACAATATTAAATAATAATAATAATATCTAATAATAATAATAATAATAATAATAATAATAATAATAATAATAATAATAATAATAATAATAATAATAATAATAATAATAATAATAATAATAATAATAATAATAATAATAATAATAATAATAATAATAATAATAATAATAATAATAATAATAATAATATATAGCATTTTAGAGCGCCATGTTATAGGTGCCCTATTCAACATTTTCAGAGGCGCATTATCATTACCCTCGGTCAAAAGATACAGTTTAAACCGGCCGCGAAATTATATTTCGCACCATCTCAACTCCCTGGGGAGCATACTAGCCCAAGCAACTATACTGGTCGAATTGTTATTGCAACACCGCGATGTGAACATTTGCAATAAAATCATGCCATTGTTAGGAATAATGATATATGTCTAGATGTATATGTTAGGGTTGTATGCCAAACCAATGACCCGCATGACTAGTAACTTTGTTGACATGTGCAAAAAGTGATGAATGGTTGATACAATGTACATGTTTGTGATCTGATATGTCCAATTTATTAGTACTGTGTGTACAATTCACGTCAAATTGATGTTATCTGGCCGAGTAAATGAGGGAAAAGGCAAAGTGATGTTTGCTAACTCATATACTGACTTTGTACACGGTAGTGACTATCCAGTGGATAGTTACAAATCTGAAAACTTCCATCTTAAATATATTTCTAACAAAAGGGAAATTCGAAAAACCAAAAACCTGTGCTATGCTTCTATTAGTTATACAAATACAACAAGGTATGAGAGAAACACTAGATTTCTGATGAGTTTTTGTGGATTTGGACAATGTTATTCATTTAAAGGGATAGTTAAGTTTTGGTATAGAGGGCGCTACACAAATTATTTTTTTGTGAGATAATGAAAATCTGAGTGTCAAATTCGAAAGAACATACAATTTTAATGACAAAATCAAAATCGGTTCAGAAATGGCTGAAATATCGAAAAACATAACCATTTGTAACACAATTATTCGATAATTTTGAACAAGCCGTTACAAATATTTTTAAAATGCTTCCTCTTTTCAAAAATGTACAATAGAGTTTTAATTTTTTTTTTTTTACTATCTCTCTATCTAATCACTATTTCAAAATCGGTTTAGAAATGGCTGAAATATCCATAAACATAACAATTTGTAATAAGTGTGGGGCCCCACAATTATTCGATAATTGTGAACCAGCCATTACAAAAAATGTGATAATGCTTCCTCATTTCAAAAATTTACGAAAAGAGGTTTTTAAATAGTTGTTGATTATGTCTCTATCTAATCACTATTGCAACAAAACATCACATGCACACTATTTTATTTAAAATGGTTGAAACCGATGAGTGTTTAGAGAGCGCCCTTTGAGTTTTAACGGCTCTTTTTGAATGATTACAGGCTTTTTACTTAGTCATTTGTAATTTGTGTATTCCTTTCGAGCATGGTGGAGTTATAACTATTAGTTTGTAATGTAATGGTGCAGGTTTTGGTTACTAGCATTCAGTTTGACCAAAACTGTACTCTCTTTACCAGAACTCAACTATCCCTTTAACTTACACGGAAGATGATGCGACCTTAGATAAACTTACGTCACCATAATTATACCAATAATAGTTAATTTTCGATGAAAATACAGTATATTCGTTTTTATTCAGATGACATTTATTTTTAAAATGTACTTTTATTCACAGACCTGATAACAATATGACCGGCACGACGATATAGTCGATTGGTGTACAATATGTGGCATTGGACAGTTTAACGAGACAATCGTCATTTTCCACCATGAAAGGTTACGGTTAACCATAAAAGTCAATTCCCCTTGAAAACATAGTTATTTCTAAAGATTCAGATTTTTTTCTTTCATTTTGTTTTGGATAATTGTTATTCTAGTTTGGTAGAGCAAAGAGCCACATGTATATATCAGCGTACGGGACACGACACCGAACTACAATGAGTCACCATTACGTTTGTATTAAAGGGATGTATCATGTTTATACTAGTAACATTGTCCAAATCCACACATTTAAAGGGGTAGTTTAGTTTTGGTAGAGGCCCTCTCTACCAAAACTAAACTACCCCTTTAAATGCACATCGCAATTTGTTTGTGAGGTAATGAAAAACTGAGTGTCGAATTTGAGAGAACATGCAATTTTAATGGCAGAATAAACTTTATTTGGTCAAAATCGACCCAGAAACGACTGAAATATCAATAAATATATCTGATCTTATAATTATTTGGGGCCCAAATAATTAGATGATTTTTTTAAAAAAATAAAAAAATGCTTGCACTTTTTCAAAAATTTTAAAAAGCGTTTTTTAAATGGTTGTTGATGATCTCGCTATTTAATCATTATATCAACAAAACATCACATGCATAATTTTGGTTGAAAATGGTTGAAACCAATGCCTTTTAAAAAAGCGCCCTCTTGTGTTTTAATGGCTCTTTTTGAATGATAACAGGCTTTTTACTTAGTCGTTTGTAATTTTGTATACCTTTCGAGCATGGTGGAGTTATAACTATTAGTTTATAATGTTACTGTGCAGGTTTGGTTACTAAAGTTCAGCCTTACCAAAACTAAACTACCCCTTTAACATGGAATATCAGATCACAAACCTACACATTTCATCAACAATGCCTCACTCTGCTCTCTATATACACATGTCAGCAAAGTTACTAGATCCCTTTCATATCAAGTTATATGGGGAAATTGTATACATTGTTTTTTTTTCTTCAGATAAATATCAATATTACCATGACCTGTGCTCTGTCTACCGACCGTATATTAACGATAACGGTTACTGATTAAAACATGATTGTTTACTTATATTTAATTCGAATAAATAACAAAATCATTTCAACAGCAGGTGCGAAAAGTCGCGTAGGCATACGAACATTTTTGAGAACTTATGGGGAAGTCCCAGTCTGCCGGTAGACTAACTGAACAGTTCTCGGGCTAAATGGTGCATCTAGAAACATTGTCACATTTTTTCGAATTTCCCTTTCTTTAAAAAGATATTTACGATTAACGTGTTCGGATTGTTAATTCCCATGCTAACTGTGTACACAGTCAGTGCAATGAGTTAGTGAATATCACTTTGCATTTTCGCTCATTTCTTGGCCATAATTATAACGGATTACTCGGTGAGAGAAAATATTGTCAAAATCCAATTGAGACCATTTTCACATACATCATGGTATTTGTATTGACAATGGAAACATGGAACCGGTTTAGGTTTTTCAAAAAAAATTTCTTTTGTTATAAAGATATATATGATTGAAGTGTTTGGATTTATAAATCTCCGTAGGAATAATTTAAACTGTGTATAGTTAGTGCAATGAGTTATATGAATATCAATTTGCATTTTTGCTCATAACTAGGTCATATAACACTCATTTACCACGGAAGTTTCACACATCACTCTGTGGACACATCAGATCAAGATATACACATTTTATCAACCTATATCAGTTTTGGCACATGTCAACAAAGTTACAATATTTATTAGATCCCTATTATAAATACTGAGCGAGTGTGTATTGTCCAAAATCGGCATCCATGAGCAACTCATGTCATGGCATTTCCATTTCTTATGTTTACCAAAATAAATATTTGCATAATATAATTTAAATGTATCCCCAAATTAAGTCAAGGCTTCAAAAAACATAAACCTTAAACGGACTTAGTAACATTGTCCAAATCCTCGAAATTTACTTGGAACTCTGTAGTGGTTCTCTCATACCGTATTATATTCATATTAACAATACAATCATGAGACAGGTTTAGGTTTTTCAGATTTCCATTTCCTTCAAAAGATATTTACGATTGAATAGTTCAGATGTTAAATTGTCTACGGGATAATTTAAGCCGTGTACAAAGAAAGTGCAATAGGTTAGTAAATATCACTTTGCATTTTCGCTAATTACTCGGCCCTATAACGTCCATTTAACTTGACATTTTCACACAACAGCCTGTGGACATATCATCAATATACATTGTATCAACCACTCATCAATTTTGCACATGTCAACAAAGTTACTAGATCCCTTTTAGTCAAGGCTTCAAACACATAAACCTTAAATACGCAACTCCTGTGATAATGGATCATTTGACGAAACTGTGCATGCTAGTAATAATTGCACATGTATGTGAGTACTTAAAGGAAAAGAAAATGTATTGTGACTCAACATTTTAGTGGCTGAAACATGTGTGTTAATCGCCGAGAAGTTACAATTCTAACTCTGCCATGCCTGATTGATAACGATGCATTATTATTAAATGGATTAAATTTTGATGAAACGCACTTTGTTTTATTGTTTTAAAAGTATGTGCTCTTGTGGCTTAGTTTCTCTTTCCTCACAGTATAATTTATGTTGAAGCGCCCTCAGAACCAGAACTTTACTGCCCCTTTAATCCTCTTCTTTAGAAATCGTCGATGAAAAGAGGAAAGAATAATACACATGCACAACAATGATGAAGGACGTTTGTAAATAATGGGCCGATAATAACGCTATTCATTATTTTTTAGTGTGATTGGCCTTATTGTGACGCGTGGTGCTTCAAGGCGCTTACACCGCAACGCACGGGCGAAATAAAATAACCAATTCTTTCATTATTTTGTGTCGAGGCTTAAATGCTTCTCTCTAATTGCAATTATTGTGATATGGTCGCACTATTTATAGACCACAATCTGTGGTTTATAAACGAATGTTTCATAATTATTGCGCTGTCAGAAAGCTGCTAGAATGTGAATGATTATGTATAGGCTTTGTAAGTAATACATTGTGATAATTTAGCATTTAGTTTTGAATACGCTTGTTGTTCAGAATCAGATTACGATCTCGATGTCACCAAAGTAATACAACTTGACAGCCCGACAGATTTTTCATAATGATAACAAAGTCCCGCGTAATTATTTCAATAAATGCTTAATTTAAAGTGATCCATTGAATTGATCAAATCAGCCAAACCACGCGGATTGTTCACAATAATGATTCTCTTGCACCTTGTTGTTTGGCTTTGTATGTATTATGCTTATCGCTTATTATGATGCGCGAAATTTCAATACGCGCGAAGTTTGGAGACTTGTCCATACTATACACAGGTTTGACTGTATAATAACTCAACCAGCATGGTGGGAGGGACTCTGTAACCATGGTAACCATAACATTGCATTGCAGGGAACTTCGATAGACGTACTTCCCGCACATATTGTGTGCACCATCTCCGCCATCTCGGGAGCATTCCTTCCTAGCGGCTCGCGTGCATTGCGACGATTCGTCGTACAAAAGATTTGTTATGGGGTCAGAAGAGGGGGGGGGGGGGGGGGGAGGGGGGGGGGGGGTTGGCAAAGCGAGGGAGGTTCAACAAATCTCATGAGGGGTCAAGTACGGTACATTAAATTGAAAGATGAAAACCAATTATCCATCCAACCATAGACCTACTATGATCCAACCAACAAACCAACTACTCAGACATAGCAACGTTGGCATGCTGTCATCTTAGAAAGAAAGGAGCGTTGAGACACAAAGTTTACCTACAATCATGTTAAATACAAACTCCCTACATACCTGTCTATGTAAACAGAATGATAAAATCGCTCCGCCGGGACCAGTGTATGATAATTTTTTAAAGGCAAATACTCACGGAGTATAATAAAGCATCAAAATCCGCTGCATGCTCCCTCCTCAACACCACTGTATGTCTCGATCCATATTAAATTGTCCAATATTTCATAATCACAGAGACCGCTCTTTTGACTTTTGACTGTATTAATTTTGCACCTCACGACTCACGATTCATCGGACAGTTTTGCATTCATGAAAGTGCTGGAAGACAACTACAACAGCAATCCACAAAGAGATTCAGAAAGTTGTGAAATGAAATTTCCGGTTGAAAGGTACTGTCTAGCGTGACGCAGCGGTGCACTAGAACACGTGATTGGTTGTGATAATCAGTGCACTAGCTCCCAGAATGACCAAATCGCATGGCTCTGCATGATGTAACTACATTTCTATTCATGCATCCTTCGATCGTCGTCAACCTCGGGAACGTGCACGGGGTATCACCAGCTGCGCCAGACGTGGCGTAGCGTGGTCGGATTAAGTGGCGAGGGGTGGACAGTGGGGGCGCGAGTTATTGCAGGATGGGGGACACATTCTTAATTCTCATTTATATTATTGATTTATTTCATAAATAAATTCCCCCTCATTTTTGTGTATTGATTTGATCAAAGTAATAGGGGAGAGGCACCTGTTTTCCATGCCCCCTCGTAACTATGCAGTGTCCCTGATGTACTGTGTATAAGTATTGATTAAACCATCGTGAGTATTACACCTACTGTGCTGGAGAATATAAATGGTTATATTTATGGTTATGTCAGCCGTCTCTGAACCGATTTTGATCAAATAAAGTTTATTCTGTCATTAAATTTGTATGCTCTTTCAAATTCGACACACATGTTTTTCATTACCTCACAAAACAAATTATTTCGTGCAGCGCCCTCTATACCAAAACTCAACTATCCCTTTAACTATGGGCGTAAATACTTACGCAACACCTATTCATCAGGGGGTGAATGAATAGATCATCCCCCCTGTTGAATGGGTATCAATGACAGATTTACGCCCATGTCTTTAACAATGTTAGCTGACATAGGCTTGAGCACCCAATACAGGGTGGCCCACAAATAATGGAACGGGGTACTTGCCATACTAAAGACTCATGATGCCCGCCATACTGCATCGAGTAACGATCAACCGTGCACCATTGTGAGTGTGCGTTCAGCTGTGTATAGAGAAGAAGGGGTACTAACAATGGCGCACGCATTGAACGTTTGTTGCTATGACGGGCATCATGTGTCTTCATTATAGCAAGCACCCCGTTCCGTTATTTCTGGGCCACCCTGTATAGCGCACTCAAATGTTCTTTATGTCCCAGTCGAAAGGCCTTCCCTAGGCATTAGAGCCACGAATTGGCATTTTTGTGCAATGCAATGCAACGAGGCTATTCGGTGGCAATTTCGTGGCTAAGCCGTGGCAATACGTCGGGGTGATACATGTCACTACGTGGCTGAACTCGGTTTTCGTGCCACGTTCGGGAAGGCAGAACAAAAAAAATATTCAAAAATTTAAAATAAGTTCAACATTCTGCCACGACATGGCTATTGTTATCAGCTCAGCCGTCCCGTGAGCGGCACGAACACACATTTGTTGCCACGTATATCGCCATGTATTGCCACGGAATAGCCACCGTATAGACCCGTTTCTCTTTCATTGCATCCAACAAAAATGCCAATACGTGGCTCTTACGGGAAGGCTTTACTGTTTATAGCCCGGTCACATATCAACGGATTGCGCAAACGGATGTCAAACGGAGAGCTACATTTTCCATCCGTTCTATACGTTTCTTGTCCGTTCCTTGTCCGGTGATGTACGTTGTTCTATGTTTTGTACATGAAGCAATGGAGACGATTTTCATCACCTGATAATTTAATTTCGCAAATTGTCTATTCGTTGGACAAACGTTTCCGATATCCGTTGATATCTGACCGGGCCATTACGGGAAAGTGTGACTGCGCCATTGTGTAACTTGCGTGTAATCACATCGATCTGATCATGTAAAGCCCGGCGCAGACAGAGCCGACTCGACCCGATCCGACGGGTTTTCAGTCAGGCTAGAGTCAGTTTCGCTCAGTCGGAGCCGATCCAACATGTTGAATCGGCCTCGAATGACCTCCGACTGGCACTTGACTGGAAAGAACGGGAGTCCTGAGGCAGCGCATACTGAATTAATCAGGCTGAAAACCAGTTGGATCGGGTCGAGTCGGCTCTGTCTGCGCCGGGCATAACACTTTCCATGGTTGATGTGACCCTGGGAAGTATTTGGCGAAGGAAAACTTATTATGTAATGGTGAAGAGTTTGTTTGTCTCTTCCTGAAGAGCTCGCTAGCATTATGGCTGAAATAAATCCCTTTTCGTGGAAACAAGATAATGAATGTCTCAATTATATGTCAGTAATGTTGGCTTAGCGCGATTTTAAAGCAATACAAAGGATAAGGTCCGGTCACATATCACCGGATATCGTAAACGGATGCCCGACGGAGAATACCATTTTCAATCCGTTCGTCTCCGTTCGAATGTGTTTCTTATCCGTTCCTTGTCAGGCGATGTATGTTGTTCTAATCCGGCGGAATGTTTTGTTCATCATGTTCATGAAGCAATGGAGACTACTTTCACCACCGGATTATTTGATTTCACAACTTTTCTATTCGTCGGGCATCCGTTTACGCTATCCGGTGATATGTGACCGGGCCTTCATTGATACTCAATGATTCTTGTGGTGTTGTTGGTAATGGTGATGATGGAGGAGTGTCAGGTGTCGCCGTCGTTGTCGTTGTTGTTGGTGGTGGTGGTGGTGTTGGTGGTGATGTTAGTGGAGGTGGTCGTTGTGGTAGTGGTGGTGTCGGTGGTGGTGGTGGCGGTGGTGGGATTGGTGGTCGATGATCATGATGAACATGATCATGATGGAGGTAGTGGTGGTGGTGTTGACATTGTTGTTGTTGTTGATAGTACTGAGGGTGTTGGTGGTGGTGGTG
>JBAMJV010008150.1:0-30690 GCA_037951105.1 Echinarachnius parma
CCTGATTATAACGCATCGATTTCCATCGCATACATGTACAAACAAAGTGTGTCCAAAGTGTAAACACACTGTGTAAACCAAGGTGAATTTAAGCACTTTGACAGTGTCATCACACAGTGAGAACGCTGTCATGCTATTTTATACACTGGTATACCAATGTGCCCTCTGTGTGTTCACAGTGACTTCAGTGTGTGATGAGTGTTCACACCATGAAAATGGTCCAATTTAAAACGATCTACTGTGTAAACACACACACACTGTAGACTCTAGTACTAACAATGTACAATAGCAATGAGCTATTTTGATATTAAAAGGTAGTTCAGATTCGTCAAATGAGATGCGCGGCGCCATCTTGCATACGCGTTGCGCACGGTGCGTAATGCACGTTAGCTCAGTGTCATGCGGTGCGCGCAAACTAACCCAGTTCAAAATGGCGACCCGCTATGTAGCATCCCCACGCTTGATGCCCTTTAAGATCTTGAATGAAAACAGCTCTGCTTGTATGTTTTACTACCATTCAAGCATTAATTAGTTATAACTGCTAGTTTTTTAATGATAATTTACAAGTTTTTAGTTTACTAAAATTTAGTTTGACTAAAACTGCACTATCCCTATAACATGCCGCATTTCACAATATGGACCACACGCTGCTTCCAAGATCATTAATATCACTTCAGCTTAATATTGCTACAGTACATTACACAAATTGTCAATTGGAATGCAAATTATTTAATTAGCTCGTCCGCCTGACGTTTTGGACTCGGCACAGCAAGGCAGGGTAAGGGAACCGATGTCTGATAAGTACAGAGCCGTTGGCACAAACAAACAGGATGAAACAAACCAACTCGGCATGGAGGAGGGTAAGGCCGGACAACAAAAGTTGCACATTCTCATATAGCAATAGATATTTACAATGGCAAGTGGCAAAGCTTCGAGGGGGAGGGTGGGGGGGGGGGGGGGGGGGCACGTGCCCCCCAACAAGTTGACCGACCACGCTATACGACACTGACAATGGCGTAGCCAGCTGTTGGCAAACAGGGGTTGCGACAAAAGTGAATAGATTGGGGAATAATGTACTTGGGTTCTTCTTGGCAGTGGTGTGGCGACCGGGAGAAGGTGTCAATCATACGCTTGGGAGTCTGTAAACATACATAATGTGCGTTCCCCAATATTTCACATGATTCCCAATGAGTCGGACCATACTACACCACTGGGACTTGCAGAGGGCCTCCCTCTCGCAACTCCACTGTCCGTGGCATATCTACGGGGTATAGGCGTCGATTTTTCTCTCGCCCATTGGGGGGGGGGGGGGGGGGGGGTGATACTTAGGGAGCGAAGCGATAACCTAGCAGCGTGCCCAGGTTTTTTATGACTGGTGGGGGGGGGGGGGGGGGTAGGGGGGTCCCAAAGCTTTTGGATTTACCTGTTTAGAAATTGGAATATTATTAAGTGCATATTGCAAGCATCATGTTTAGAGGAGGGCTTTGATGAACTACATAGTCTAATATATACATAGATTACAAGCATTCTGATGGAACCCTGATGGAATCAGTCAAGGGATACCCACATTGGGAAGCTTATTGGGGTCCAGGGGCGGATCCCCCGGAAGCTTTAGATTTGTAATATCCAGAAATAAAGATGTTGTCTATATTGAAATAGGAAAAACAGTTAACTTTTAACCTGAATAAAACTATAACACTAGTACAGGGCCAGGATTGGGTCAACTGACCTTAATGGGGGTTCCAGGGGGCGTAGCCCCCGGAAGATTTTGGATTTGGGCAGTTTAGCACTATCAAAATGTGGTTTAAAGAAGACTATAGTATCAACTTTCACATTATGAATGAGAGGGGGCAATGCTCCTTTATTTAATGTCATTATATATTTTTGAACCCCAAATATTGGGGGTGGGGGGGGGGGGGGGATAATAATACAGGCCATCTCCCCCACCTGAAATATTGGGGGGGGGGGGATATATCCCCCCATGCTACGGGGATATGAGGGGGAGTGCCCTCCAATGATTTTACTTTAAACAATATACAACAGAACATGAGGGTACAAATTATTAAAGATACAATAAAGAAATACACAGAGTGTACCTCTGCCCCCCCCCCCCCCCTTTCCCCCAATAAGTTGTACAACGCTTCGACATTGGACAAGGATTCTCATGACATTGATGATACATCGAGTTAAACTCAAAACGGATACTTTCCATTTTTCTTTTCATTTTTCTTTAGTTGTAGAGTAAAGCAGTTTTAATGTGTTCATATACGGTTCATACATTATTCTGTTTGACCGGTAATAATTTGACCTTTCATAAATGTGTGACCCAATAATGCACATATCATCTCCATTTGATTTGAAATTTGACAGTCCGAGTTTCGGAACCTTCTGTGTGGCGTCTCGCGCGTGGGTCGTGTTGTGCGGGATCTCGCCCAAAGACGCGGCGGAGGTCGATGAGGACGATGAGGCAATGAGAAGACTGACGTCACTCGAGGAGTCGACATTCTGGAGACGAGTAATGCTCGCCAACCTCATCATCGCAGTCGTTTTTGGGATCTTCCTATTCGCCTTTTTCGGATAACCAGTCGGACAGTCTGAAATCAGACATGTAGTGCAGTTGATTATTATTTTGATTGTTCAATTTAAAGGGATAGTTGAGTTTTTGTATAGAAGGCGCTTCGAGAAATATTTGTTTTGTTAGGTAATGAAAAACTGAGTGTCAAATTTGAAAGAGCATATCATTTCAATGACAGAATAAACGTTAATTGATCAAAATCGGCTCAGAAACAGCTAAAATATCAATAAATATATCCAATCAGAATAACTTAAATGTGGGATCCCGCATTTATTCGATAATTGAAAAAATAACCTTCTTTCATAAATTTACAAGAGGTTTTAAAATAGCTGTTGATGATCTCTCTATTCAATCATTATTTTAACAACGTTTTTTAATACAAAAAATGGTTGCAACCGATGCGTTTTTAAAGTGCGCCCTTTTGTGTTTAAGGGCTCTTTTTGAATGATAACAGGCCTTTTAACGGTTTTTAATTTGTTATACCTTTCATACATGGCGGAGTTATAAATATTAGTTTGTAAAATTATGGTGCAGGTTTTGGTTACTTAAATTCAGTTTGACCAAAACTAAACTATCCCTTTTAAATATAAATAGCATTGTGCATGTGTATATTTTAGATTAATCATTGTAGTCATTACTAAAAATTAAATATTGGTCCTTAATATTTCAGTGTCATATTTAACTTGATTAAGTAGATTATAGTTGCGTATTATATTTGCATAATGACGAACACAGGTCATATCTTGACTGAAAACCCAATATTATGCAACTATAATTGTTTGTAATACGTGTGGTTTGCGGTTGCACCATGTATAAGGAGAGGATTGGTTAGTCCTGAGAAGGACTGTTGGTATTCTTTCTAGGATACCGTCCTAAAAAGGATAGACCTAAAAAGGACTGGTAGTCCTAGAAAGGACTGTTGGTAGTCCTGGAAAGGACTGTTGGTATTCTTTCTGAGCTTGTAGTTCTGATAAGAACTACAGCGCCGGTATAGTTATTGTAAGGAGAGGGTTGGTGGTAGGAGGGGCTCGACGTTTCGAACAGGTTGACTGTCCGTCGTCAGAATTGTTTGGTAAATATATGTCCTCGGTAACAAGCGGCCTATCTCCATGGGCGGAAACTTGCTCCCAACAACCAATAATTGGACAATAAAGAAAAAGAAATACATACGTAGTGTTTGGATGAGATACTTTGCCAGTTAACATTCCACCATGTATTACAATTGCTAGGAGAAATATATAAATCCAAACAAATATGAAAGCATAATAATTATACACAACATGCCCCTACCTCAACCTGTAAATTATTTTGAAATAAACATATATATCCTTAAATAATGTATATTCACGATAATTCTTGATTTGTTTATGTTAATTGCTTTGCGTATAACGATGTGCGGGTGTTTAAAAACAAATGGAAATGCATACCTATATACAAACAAATATGTTCATGTATTTATTTTGTTACTATTTTCCTAAGAAAACTTGGCAATTTGTTTGCTCGTTTGTTAATAACGTACTTACATACATAATTCATTTATTCACTCATTCATTCGTTCGTAAGTTTGTTTTTCATTTGTTCATTCGTACGTACCCATCCATCTTTCCATCAATCTCCCATATATCTATATACCCATCCATCCATCCATCCAACCATCAATTCATTCATCCATTCATCAATACATTTATCATTCCATCCATACTTCCATCAATCAATCCATCCACCCAACTACCCTTCCATACATCCATCCATCCATCCTTCCACCCATCAATCCATCTATCCATCCATCCATCCACCCATTCATCCATCAATTCATCTATCCATCCATCGTTCCATCCATCCATCCATCATGATCCATATATCCATAAATCTTTCCATCCATCCCAACATCACCTACTTCCATGCTTGGTGCAGACAATGCATTAACTATGATATATGTAATTATAAACAACAAAGGCACAAAGAACAAATGCAGATAATTCATGAAAGAAAATTGTATTTCATATAGTATTCAAATAAAATACAAATATCATACTACTTACTAATCACAGTTTAGTATCCCTACCAAAAAGAAAAACAGTGTGTCACGGTGTGAACACAGTGTGTTGCACAATGAGGATCACAGTGTGAACACACTGTGTTGATCTAGTTAAATTGGTTCATTTGTTAGTATGCATCAACGCTCATCACACTGTGATACACATGTGTTCACAGTGTGAAAACAGATCGTGAGTATACTACATGTATCACTGTAAAAACAGAGTGTATATAGTGTGCTCAGTGTGATGGTATACAAATACTCAAATCTAAACACGATTTAAACAGCATGTTCACACTGTGATCCACATTATGAAACACAGTGTGTTCAAGCTGTGACACAGTGTTCTTCCTGCTAGGGACACTACTAAAAAGGCATCGTTGATTGTTTATTAAATAAACATCTACATCATTTCATCTTAAAGATAAATGTCACAATCTATTTACAAAATGATTATATAGAACTACAGTACATGTACATACAATGTCACTAGATATAACAGGTATTGTTTGCTACATCTACATCCATTTGATCTACTACATAATGCCTGAAACTTCCATCGCCCAAACTCAACACTAAAAAACAAATCTTACACTTAGCTGTTAGCTGTTCTAATCCCATCCCCCATTAAGCTAGTGATACCTAATCCCGAAGTCCTAAGCCTCAAAATTCTTGTTTTTGCTAGCAGACATGAATGGGAGTAGACTAAAATGGGTGTAGAACAAGCAGAAAGTTACTGTTATATCAGGAGGGTGTTGCACAAAGTGTTACCATCCATTGTAAAGTTGCAATAAATTGCAATTCAGAAAATATGCCCATTTGAACCAATCAGATTTGAGCATTTATTAAAATGTTCTGACTTAATTCCTACTTTGGTTTACAATCGATTGTTACTCTTCGTGCAACACCCCCCCCCCCCCCCCCCCCCCCTGATCACACTATGGTCTAACCAATAAATCCTGAAAAACAGTAATATAACACAATTACCATTGTTGCCAATCAGATGTCATTAATTATGCTTGTACCATTAAAATTAATATCACCCATGATTCTGGCACATATGATATAACAAGACTGTACCATATTGTACAAGTCTCACAATGGCTAATACCGTGAAACCTCATTATAATGAGCTCTGATATAATAATAAAAACCCTCTTATAACGAGGAAATGGCTGGTCTGAGCTCTTTATATTTGTTTCAAGTTTCTTCCCTGATAAAACAAATAACCTGATTATAACGCATCGATTTCCATCGCATACATGTACAAACAAAGTGTGTCCAAAGTGTAAACACACTGTGTAAACCAAGGTGAATTTAAGCACTTTGACAGTGTCATCACACAGTGAGAACGCTGTCATGCTATTTTATACACTGGTATACCAATGTGCCCTCTGTGTGTTCACAGTGACTTCAGTGTGTGATGAGTGTTCACACCATGAAAATGGTCCAATTTAAAACGATCTACTGTGTAAACACACACACACTGTAGACTCTAGTACTAACAATGTACAATAGCAATGAGCTATTTTGATATTAAGATCTTGAATGAAAACAGCTCTGCTTGTATGTTTTACTACCATTCAAGCATTAATTAGTTATAACTGCTAGTTTTTTAATGATAATTTACAAGTTTTAGTTTACTAAAATTTAGTTTGACTAAAACTGCACTATCCCTATAACATGCCGCATTTCACAATATGGACCACACGCTGCTTCCAAGATCATTAATATCACTTCAGCTTAATATTGCTACAGTACATTACACAAATTGTCAATTGGAATGCAAGTTTGTTTCTTAGAACTTTGAGTAAACATGAATGTACATCATACAAATATATTTATTTTGTATTATACACTTCATTTTAAAGAGACTAACAATGTCCAAATCCTCAAAATCCAATTGGAGTTTTAGCAGTTCCCTCATACCTTGTTATATTCGTATTAACAATGAAACCATGGGACAGGTTTCTGTTTTTCAAATTTCCCTTTCGTTAAAAAGATATTTACAATTGAAGTGTTCAGATGTTAAATTATCCACTGGACCACGAAAACATTGTACAAAGTAAATGCAATGAGTTAGTGAATATCGCTTTGCATTTTTGCTCATTACTCGGCCATATAACGTCCATTTAACTTGAAATTTTCACACAACACCCAGTGGACATATCAGATAACAACAATATACATTGTTTCAACCACTCATCATTTTTTGCACATGCCAACAAAGTTTACTAGATCCCTTTAATAGGACGACGTATTAACATATTGCCTACAAGGAACCTGGTGGATCCTGTCTCAACTTTATTGGAATTTCCCATTATTTAATTTTCATTTATTTATTTATTATCTACATGTACGGGAATAAGGGAGCAGGACACTCTACATATGGTCAATATTATATATTCTCCTCCCAATTGGCAAGTATAACATTAAGACTCTTCTAAATCTGACATAGAGTGGGAGATATACATATAACATAAAAACATAATGTCATTGACCCTTGTCCACTTCTTGGATGGGACACAATAAAATAATACATTATTTTATTTTTGGCAATATAGACAACCTTCTTGGATTGCTCAGGCCTCCGTTTCATGAAACTTTTGCAATTGTTTCAAGTGGCCAAATATTGTAACTACCATGGCAACAGCTGCAATTCTCGATGCTGATTGGTTGTTAACCTACTAGTTTAACAATAATTGGACACTTGCAATTGCAATAGTTTTATGAAACGGGCCACTGGTATGGAGAACTGCACAAAGTACAGAGTTGACTACAAGGAGCGTTGCGGAAGTTTCCGTCCTCTCCTAGAAAGTATATTTATAACTAGTGGTAATACTGCCTCATATAGTCTAACCATCTGGATGATAAACTGGGTATATTTCATTATTTTGTCTGCACAAAGCAAACAAGCACACTGAGTATATTATACATGATTTATACATCTAAAAGATGGCTTAGACTAATAAATATAAATGTACAATGTATCTGCCTCAAAAAAGAAGTTTGAGGTAGACACTTGACAAACCCACATAATGTAGTACCAAGGTGTGACGTAACAGCTATTGATCGCAAAATATCTGGTAAATATCAGGTTAGCCAGACATAATCTGACCTAAAGTTTGCTAAGAAGGCAATCATCCAACTCCAACCAACTACCAAAAGCCCTGATCAAATGATAATGTTTTTTTAGAACCATTACTACATTATAACAAAGTAATATGAGATCACTAATTTGGTACTCCTCAGACATTAAACTCTTTTGTTAATGTACCATTGTAAAAGTCCCAAACAGCTTGTCCTTGGTTTGAGCTTTCAGCCGTTGGTTGGAGCTGAATGATTGCCTCATTAGCAACCCCTAGGTCACAAATTGTTGGCTTGCCTGACATTGTTTGGGACCGGTTACCCATGGCAACAGCAAGCTGTGACATCACACTTCAGTACACTATACAGTCTATTTCAAATAAATTCATAAACTATTTTCAGATTATGAGTTTCTGCATGCTAAAGCAGATAACTGAGATTACATTCCAAGATTTCATCTCTGCAGAAATGGAATTCTACAAATCAATTTCAACTGGAAATTAAGCAATTTTCAAAGTTAGACTCTGATAAAAAGGTTATTTAGAGCGGAACAGCTCACACCATGTAGACAAACTAAAAACAAATACCATTTTATAGCACTTTGTATACATTAACTATCAAGAAATAGTTTAAAACTATTAATTTGCCTACATGTATTTAAAGCTAAATATACAAACGGTACGAAGCATAGCACTGTTCTAAAAACATCTCAGTCATTTAATGCTTCTTTACTGTTGGTTTTACACTTGGCTAAAAAACTCATCTATACAATTGATGAATAACTACACAAATTCTTAGTCAATAAATATAAGTACAAATACATACAATGTAGTACATTCTCCTCCTCGACCCATGGCACTTCATACAGCTGCTTTCCAGTGCTACTGTAAAACAGGGCTCCACACTTGGTACCTTTTTTGTCAGTGGCCCGGTCGGGCCAGTGAAATAATTTCTTCCCCTTTTCTGCTGGCCCTAAAGAAAAATTTACTGGCCCAAATTTTTTAATTTCAATTACTGTTCAAAATATCGCTATTTCCTGATTAAACCTGTGATTATAGATGAAGCATGACATGGAAGAAAACAAGATTTTTCTCATTTTGTCAATGTCTGGTTGTAAATCTGCTTGCCCAATCGGGCCACCAAAGTATGACTTTTATACATTTTTACTGGCCCAAAGTGCAATTTCACTGGCCCCGGGCCAGTGAGCCAGTGTGAGTGCCCTGTCTAAAAGCAAAGTATTATCAAATATACAAATCACACCAACCATTCTGATGATGCATATATACAATTCACAAGATTAATACTTTTAAAATCACATCATGATTGGAAAACCAATACTGAACTATTACAACTGTCACTGAAGATAATGGATATACATGTAACTTATTTGTACAGTACACATATTCTATTATTTAAAACATACAGGCTAGAATTCACTCAGGTGGTTTCAACTTAAACCAAGGTTGCAGAAGTTCACTTTGTTACGGAGTGTTGCATGTTCATCTCACAAACTAAACAAATATGGAGAGGAATACAGCCGTTAAAACTGCAAAACGGTACAAATTCTGTTGTAAAAATGTAATTTATCAAAATATTGAATTCATTTCTATTTTTAAAAATCTTTGTTCTGTCGATTTACAAGCCGATATCTTTTTATCTTGAAACTGAGAGATGAAAGTGCAGCGCTCCATGAAACCGTGGGCATTTTAAACCACCTTTGTGAATTCTAGCAACAAGGTTCATGAAAAGAAGGAAGAAGTGAAGGGAAAGTAAGGGAAGACAGATACATGTATAGATATTGGAAATTAACATCAAATATGTCAGTCAAGAAAGCTCACAATTCCTAAGTGTTTTCATTTTCTAAAACATGTTTTGTACATCTATTCATGCTTTTCACAAAATAATGGTCGTGACCAATTTTATTGCACATAGCCAGCATGTATATTACTAACTTGCAAGTTAATATGCAATCTGACTTTACATGTTACCCAACAAAACATGACACATTTTTGCAGTTTCATGCATTGACATAATGACAATGGTCATAAATAAATAGCACACACAAAATATGAATCCAGATAGAGAGGGTCTTTCTTCGTACAAGCATACCAAACATTTGCAACAACAACTTTTGTTTTCACTTCATACCATAAAATATGATAAAAAATTAGCAAAGAACAACAGACTTGTAATTACTGCATGATAATGCTTGTAGGCTGTAGCCATTTTGGAGAGCTAAATTGTGTCCCAATACCCTTTGGCAAAGTTTAGTGGTCAAAAAGACCCTATAATGCAATTGTAAATATTTGTAATTATCATATTCTGTTTTACTGGTAATAAATAATGCTCATAATTTTTCGGCTTTAGAAAAGCATATTGCATGATTCGATGTAGTCATGTACTGAACATGTAGTGGGAGTCATTTGGGATTAAATAGTAACACAAAATTGATAGTTTGATTTTCTCCTTTATGCAAGTACGATGCACATGTAATTGGCGGCATAAGGAAAAAGAAATTTATGAGTATCGCCCGTGGAATGAAAATAAATGTCCAATACAGAAAAACATAGGAGAAAAAAAAGAATAACATTTTAATGTTGAAAATTAACACCTCTCAGATTTAGTGATTGCAAATTACTTCCTTAGGTACTGTTTAATAGGCAATGTCCAATTGATTGTATTTAAGCACACTTGTAAATCAAATATATACCGAGATCATCTATACAATAAATAGAAATGTTCATAATCTTCTTACACGATAGTTTTCAAGCCATGATTTCTTAAGAGTTAATGACATAGCAAATACAGAAAAGGGAACATGAATAAGTGTTTCAATACATACTTCAGAAAAATGACATGTTTAAAAGTTGACATAACAGTTCACAAAACAGTAACACATAAAAAATACATGTAAATGTACGTCCCTGGATGTAAACATGTATGTATGTACATATGTGCTACATAATATTTCAAAAACATTTATTTTGTTGCTGATTTGGTATCATTTGGACCTACGTGACGCATGTACATGTAAGTTGGGATCATTTAAAGTCAACCTTCCAGTGAAATTATTTCAATTATTGAGACAAACACAAGTTCATATTGCCTAAACCCAATGAGTTCTTTTAGCACAAATACCAAACATCAAACTGTGGCAAGTATTGGTATGTCCAACTTCAAGGTAATATTAAAAATAGAAGAAAACAAAAGAAGTACATTAAAAGAACGATCATCATTGAACGCTTAAATTCTTACACTTCCCTATATTAAAAAAAATGCTACTTTGGTGACACATGGTATATTTAATATTTCAAAAGATTGCGAAAAAAACAGCAGCAATAAAACAAGAATAATACAATAATGATAGAGATGATGATGATGACGAGAATGACAATATGAAATGATGTGCATGGACGTTAAGGGAGTTGTTTCAATTTGATTGAAAACTTTACACAAAACATATTTCAGGTTAATTTAAGAACAATCTCTTTGGCACTAGATAACTACGGATGTGTTATACACATTCAACGTTTAAATATACTTATTTCAGGAGGGTTATACTGTATTAAACTTAAAAAACAAAAATAGTCATTATAAAAAGGTCCCGGTCATAATAATTTAACAATAATAGGTTTGATATAAATATAGCACTTTACTCCAGTCCTAGGAGACAGTGCTAGCCAGCACACACTGCACATTCTTCACTCCCTAGGGAGCATTCTTCCGAGCGGCTCATGAGCATTGAGAAGATCATTCATGCAAGTGCTTTTAACGAAGTCAGTGGTCCATAAACTTCTTTTTTTCTAGTGGCCCTTCGGTTCACCAACTTCATGAGTTTTTAAATTGTTGGTGGCCCGAAAAACTAGATAAAGGGATGTTATTCCATAAAGATTACAGATGTACAACTATTACATGTATGTACACACCTGTAAACACATGACAGTCAGTTAACAAAAGAATTTCACTGTACCCTGCTTAAATGCCAAATTATGACAGGCTGGAATGCGTAGTGCCATTTAAATATGATTGATTATTAATCTTTCCACATGTAAAGAAGAAAAAAAAATCACTTTTTAAAAATCGTAGTAACAGTGATATTGCAAGGTGATGTGCAGTTGGCAAGGTAATACAATATCTTAGAACTAGACGACAACGTACAAATATAAAAGTCATGCAGCCAAAAAATAAATAAAAACACTACTAAATGATCACTAACACATGGAACACCTTACTATTAATAGACCTTCACTATGCAATAATTTGTTTGTACTGATAAAACAGCACTCTGCTATTAAAAGCATTGAAAAGTGGATGCAAAGTGCCTAAAGCAAACTCACAAATGTGTTTTCACATATTATCAGGCCTGCATATTATGTATACTGCCTAATACCAGAAATAGAGGGTTTACTACCAATGCTCTATGTGTACACATAATGTATCTTTTGTTGGAAAACCAGTTTTCCCTAAATCGTAATACCCAAGGAGATAATACAGGGTACAGTGGCTTCCAGTAAGGGACGGGCGAACTCATACAGCAGTGGTCCGCAAAACACATGGAGAATTATATGTGTTATACTGGAAATAAATCATATCTTCACATAATGAAAAGACAACGGGTTTGGATTTTTAAAAACGATTGGGAATTCCACCACCCCTCCTCATTACAGAATAGATCCAAAAAGATCTTTTGTTAAAGTTTATAGGTATTTTTTAGTTGTATAAAAATGTAATTAATATAGAGTTAAAGGGGACCGCCAGGCAAAGAACAACACATTATTATATGTTTTGGTACCGTTTTGTGATATCAAATAGATACCCAACATTTTGCAAAGGGTTGTGTAATTCATAAACAAAGCAATTAATTTCCACCACTTACGGAACCACTGCTATTTCCTGGTTCCATACGGGCCAACCATTTGCGAGTGCGCCAATGCTATTCACGCGCACGTTTGTAAACAATAGATTCCCGGGCGATTCGTTCGCTCTGCACACGTTGCAATTCACCGCGCTCAGTCTGCGTAATTCAGACCGCATGAACGCATGCTTTAGAATGGTGATGCGTTTCCAATTATTTTTTTTTCTTTCTGGAAACATATTTTTGTGAACTTGTTGATGGAATGGAATACTAAAGATGTTACCTTTCTTTAATAAGAATATTATTTTTGGGTGGTGGTACCCTTTAAAATTTAAAGAAGTCACGATCTTCACCCAATATAAATGTTATACATTGACATCTATCATTTAAAACAGTTTTTGTTTTCCTTCATTAAAGAAACAATTAATCCCATGAAAAATGTCCTATAATTAAAATAGAATATATAAAAGGCCAGCCCTGAATGTAATGGACAAGACGAGAAGTACAGACCAGGGGGTTTAGTATAAGATAAAATAAATGTTACATAGTACACAAATGGGTCTACACACCTGATGTCGTGACATCTAGTCCCTGTAACCTAGAGAACTGATGAACTACATGCTGGCAGGGAATACACTCTGGGTGCCTTGCACTTAGTATGGATGCGATCTCGGTTATGTAGCTTGGTGCCCCAACTTGCACTTCCACTACCTCAAGAAGTGAATTGAGCAACTCGTAGACCCGCAAGCTATCCTCGCGGTCCGGTCGGCGCTCACTGTCAACTTGGAGGATCTCTTCCCAGCGGTTCATCGGTTTCACGCGTTGCAACCGTTCCACCGTCGCGACGCGAGCGTCATTGTTCTGGGTCCTGCCTGCCGCGTTCTCGGCGCACAGCGCTCGACTGATCGAACGCAGGAGGGCACGGGTGCTGACCTTGGAGAAACGGGTACTCAACTGGGGATAAGAGGAGCTCATGTCTTCTCGGCACTCGAGCAAATTCATAGAGCAGTCCTCGTATTTGCTCTTCCCCTGAGTGCGAACCTGCTTGGTGGACATCTCCTGGAACTGGCCTCCCTCGATCTTACCGATGAGGACATCATACCTGGTGTTCATCAGTAAGCCATCCAGTTTAACTCCCTCTTGGTCGGATGACACTTGTACATCCCTGCACTCACAGGCCAGTTTAACCTGGATACAGGGGTCTACCGATCGGACTCGTATGGCACCTGGGAGTTCAGTTACCTTCATCTCGTCTAACGGTGACGGCGGAGGCGTCGAGGATGATCCAGATGTAGAGGACAGTTCCACACCTTGAAAACCTGAAAACAAAAATGAGGAATTGCATAAGTCTGAAATTTTTTTTTTAAGTGATTGAGGACGTTTTGATTTTGGCGTGATAATCTCCACAGACCTTGCCATATGGCAGGGGTGTAGCTGAGGGGGAAGTGGAGGGGTGGTGGGGAGGGGGGAGAGCATAATAATAATAATATACTTGATTTATAAAGTGCCTAATTTGATTGATAATCATCTTTATTAGCTTTACAATGATATTATTACCCCGGTCATGCATACTATAAAGTGCACATTGCATGTGTTCCCCCCCCCCCTCCCTATTATTCGACAAAAACAATAAAAACATTATTCATAAATAAAAGGCACATAAGGTGTGTGCCCTCCCCCCCCCCCCCCCCCCCCCAAATAAATTGCATGCCTCCCAATCAGTCCTATCATGTTTCACTTCTGCCCAAAACCATCTCTGGAACTCTCCTCAATGGAAACGTAGGTTGAGAACTATTCAGGATACCACCAGCCAGTACATTTAAAACTAAACAACAGTTTTGGGAAATCTCTACATAATTTGTGCATGTACAGAGACTTTTAACCAAAAATCCTTTAGTATTGGGTCTTTCTGAAAAATTAGTTGTGAGTCTGAGATTTTCACTTGAAAATTGAATCCATGTGAGAATAAACTTGGTCAGGACATCTGAATAAGAATTTCTTCCCTCTAAGTGTTCGCATTCTTGTGAAATTCTAATTTAAAAATTATTTTGTCCTCATCGCCTGGTTAAACGATGTTAGGTCGCGGTTGTGGCTGCCGGTTGCCAGCTGAAGCATTAAACATGCAGTAAGTCAGCGAATTCGACCGCCGACAGTCTAGCTAGGTAAGGGCTGGACCGCAGCGTTCTTCTTGCACCCTCGTATGTTCGTTTCATCTTGAAATTTACTTTTATTTTCAACTTTGACTAATATGTAGACCAGAATATTTAACTATAACCTTTTAATCTGGTATTTAAGCAAAATGTTCTCACATTTGAGGCTGTACAGCATGTTTTTTTTGTGCAAATTTACAAACCTCGACTATTACTCAAGCTTATCTTTAAAGTATCCCTGACATCAAATGGATGCAAAAATTAGACATTTAGACCGACTGATGAAATTTTGCACAAATAAGATAATATTCATTATTTTTTTTAAGAAAATCTAGCTCCCAAATTCCTGATGGGAACTAGTACTGTAGTGGAAAGGATAACCATTATTAACTGACCATCAAAACCCCAAGCCCCCTGTAACTATGCCAACGGTAATGTTTACTGATATTATGCTGCCCGTCTGGACCACTAGCAAAGAAAGTTGGTGTGGAGCCCTGGGTTGATAATACATACCTATCAAAGGATCACCATTCGCTTGAGGTCTCTGAGAGCTGTTCAACGACTTGCGAGTTTTCAGGCACCACCGTATCAAAGCCACACACGCTACTACTGTTATCATGATTATTATCACAGTAGATAAGGCAATGACAAGCTTCAACTGGTTGCCTGTATTAAGAAAACAAATACAAATAAATCCTTGAAGTACTAATTATGGCCTTGAGAATAGTCTGTACAACACCGTGTTCACACACAAAAATTTCATCCCTTATTAATCATGACTAAAGAATCAGCTGCTGATTAGCTATACAAAGAAATTTGTGTGTCTGAACGCTGACTAACGAAACGACGTATAGCGAATCATGATTAACGAAACGCGGGTTTGATCATCGTTTCGTACGAGAGATGACTATAGAATCATGATCATTTCGTGTGTGAACAACGGCTCGCTCGTTTAATCATGATAAGCTATACAAGACTAATATAACTGGGCGGGGCTTAACGCCCGGCAGACAGAAAAAAGACAACACACTGCGCAGAAGCAAACTGTGCACTTAGTGCAGCTAGCCAGCCACCTGTTTTGAGATCTTCGTTTTGTGTGTGTGAACGTTAGTGTAGTTTGGTTAATCATGATTCTCTATACGACGTTACTTTAGTCAGGATTCTTTAGGCATGATTAAGGGATGAAAATGAAAATGTTTGTGTGTGAACACGCTGCATATGTACTTGATTTGGACGAAATCATGTTTTGAAAGTAATGGCAACACTTGATCTATTCTTTCAAAAAGTGTCAAATTTATTTTATTTTGTATTCTCTCTTCTTTTTTTTTTGGGGGGGGGGGGGGGAGGAGAGATTGAGGGAAGGAAGAGGAAAGAAAAAAACATCCTGTTACTAATAGTGTAGGATTTGAAGTTTAATATTCCATGTTATTATTACATATTTTACAAGCCACTTTTTGTAGAATAAATTTTAAAATTTGTTCCATTCTTGTGTTTTGTCTTGCAATATTGTTAGCCAATTATTATGTATCCTGCCACTCTACCATTGTGGAATGAGTGTGTGATATTCCTACCATTCAACACTCCATACAGACTGAGCTACATAAATCCACTTGTATGCATATTACCATGCTATTGTGTGTCACAGGAAATGCATATATACAATGCATGGCTAGCAGACACTTTTGACATGCTAATCACATGCATTTTCTACGTAAGCTGGAAATTGTAAATATAGCAGATAAAGTTCATGTTCAAGTTTATTTTTTTCATTTTCACAAATAAAATAACAATACATTAGTCATACGAATCAGTATGACTGTTAACATGATACGCACAAATCTGTATGAGTGCATATCATTATTTTAAAGACATTTAAGTGATCCATGTACTTTGTCTAACTCTACGTAAATTTTGTTGAGCTTACACATTTTTCTTCTACCGTGTTGTTTAGCTTATGGTAAGAGAAGAATATAATAGGGTTAGATTTGTTCAAATGTCCCCTTAGTATGACGATATCCATCATTGAAAATCATTCAACTCAAGGCCGTCTACAGACGGTCATAAAGGTCAAGTTCGATCCTACAGCAAAGAACTCAGAATTAGTTGTAAAATCTTACTCAAAATTTTCGCTTTTTTAACCAGGAAAGCAGTGTTCTTTTTCAATGAAACCTTCACACATCATTCAGACATATCTTACAATGATTTTTGTATAGGATTGAAGTCTCAAATGTAATTTTTGGCAATATCTAACAAAGTACATGGATCATAGTGCTTGGCTGTTTGCTACAACATTGCTATGCATGCATATTGATTTTAAGGCCATTTCTGCCTGAAAGCAGATTTTCAGCATCAACTCCACGTTAGCTTTTAAACAAAATACAATTGTTTACCTGTTAGCTGAATTACTGGGATGTTCCTCTCTTTCTCTGTGGTACTGGATGGATGCTTTGGTGTGGTACTTTCTGACAGGAAAGTTGATTCTAACAAAATGATAAATCAATGAATTGAAAATAAGTATCTTCTAGAAAAAACAATGAAAAAAACATAGGTATCTGCAATACAAAGAAATACATGCATGCAATTTGGTTAAAATACAAAATTACACCAAATTACATTTCCTCATTATTAGGCCATATGACATTCATTCCATATGAAATTGCCACACATCACTCAGTGGACATATCAGATCATTAAAATGCACATTTTTATAAGCCCTGTTATCATTTTTCATTTTTTAAATGTTGTTTTTATGTTTTATATATGTCAACAAAGTTCAACAAAGTATATGTCAACAAAGTTCATATATCCCTTTTTAAGTAGACTAAGTTCTACATTCTATATTCCAATTCGTTGGTGGTAAATACAGGAGTTTCTAGTAGCCAAATTAAATTTCTGGTGGTCATTGGCAACCCTGTCTCAGTATGGTCAAACTTATTGGTGGTGGTGGGGGGGGGGGGGGGGGGGGGGCACACCTTATGAATAACTTAATTTTCACAGACCTTCCCTTATATTTGTTTTTGTTGTTAACAAATTATTGTTGCCTTTTCTTTTTCTGCAGGGGGGGGGGGGGGGGGGGGGGAGGGAGATGTGCCCCAATGCCACTGCTCTAACTACCTGTTATGGTAGAGGCTTCTGCTGTTGTGGTCATTGCGGTAGTGGTCACGGCGGTGGTGGGGATATCACAGCTGTCAGGAGGGGCAGGATTGCTTTCGTCCAGTCCTTCGGGACAGCGCAACGGACATGGTAGGTTGGCACACTCCTCCGGGTGGTCAATAAGTGTACTCTGCAGGTTTTCCAGGCTACATCGTGAACAGTACTTCACCAGGCCAGACCCGTACCTGTCGCAGTACTGCCTGTATAGGAAAGTCGACAAAGCAGCAAGATATTTGTATAAATCTAGACAAATAAACAACGATAATAATCCATTAGCTTTGTCAAATTCAATCAATGTCACTTGGAGCTTTCACGTTTCTCTCGTACGGTGTTGTTTGGATTATATATGGTAACAGAAGAATTAAAAGTTGTCTTTTTATTCTATTAATGTCACAAGAATGGCTGGCACGTTTCGGAAAAGAATGCCAAATGAGCAAGTATGAAACATGTTTTCTAACCAGTCCTGCTGGTTTGAAAAGAGTCTGTTCTCTTACCCCCATTCTGGAGTTGAAGTGCAATCAACCCCTGCACTTAGGTTTGGAAGGCGCCTTTTCCTCTGTCTCTCAGCATTGGTGGAACATATCTGGAAAAAAAGAAAGAATAGAGATTTTATTTTAAATGCTGAGATCTGCTTAATGCCTTTAAGCTGAAATTAGATTCAAAAGGGGCCTGCAGAATTGCCATAAAAAATATGTAGTTGAGGTGAGAATATATTTAGGCCAAGTTTGCTGCTATGTCAGTGGTTACGCAACCCACTATTGTTACCATGGCAAAACATGGCAGTCATAACAAATGAAAGTGGTCCGATTGTTTCCATATATACCCAAGAGGAAATATATGACCTATGCCCCGTTGCAGAAAGAGTTGCAATTAATTGCTAGAGTCATAACACATAACTAAATGCACATATTTTATTGGTTCAATTGAGCATACTTGCAGTTAATTGCAACTTTACAATGAATCATAACTCTTTCAGCAATGGGGCCTAGAAGTAACGGAATTACGCACTTCTGAGTATCATAGGCAAAAATGCTAACAATTGGCATGGGGGTGTTGCATAAAGAGTTGCGATTAAATGCAAAGTTTTGGTGACGTAACTCAGAAAACATGAACACTTGAGCCAATCAGATTCGCGCATTAAGGCACATTTTCTGATTTGCAATTAATCGCAGTTCTAAATGCAACACCCCCCAGGGCTGGTCCTGAAAACACCCAGGTTGGAGGTCTATAGAATCAGGGCAATGTATGTTCTACCAAAATGAAATAGGTTTTGAATGGGATAATATTACAAGTTAACTGATAAAGTCGCAATGAACACAACATTTATGACTAAAGCAAAAACTTAACGAGAAAGCACTGGGCTAATATATGAACCACTAGGGCATAATTTGACGAACAATGTTCTGTGAGATATATTTTGGATAGACAGAACCAATGAAATAGAATACTCACATTTTCCAAGCTATAGATAGTATTTCAATGTGCAAGCTCATTCTATTTTCAAAGGTGTAAAATACATGCAAGACTCCCTCTTTTCAAGAGAATAGATGTGTCCAGTTCTAAGTTATTGTTTTGTAATACAGTGCAATTTAAACCAAAAGATAATCTCATTTGATGAAGAAATAATTGTGAAATCACTCGACTTACAGTGACTAAGGCAACGATGACGAGGTAAGTCCAACATAGCACTGTCTGATAACGCATTATGAAAATGATATCCCCCTTTTCTCCAGCTCCAACTTTGGTGTGCCTGAGTGAAAGAAAAAACACAACATGATTCATGATAATAATAATTCTATATTCATAACACCATGAACACGCACATGGCAGACACTCGTGGCCCACAATTATCATTATTATCCCTGGTCATCTGGGCACATTTCCTGAACCTTTTTCCAATAATTCTTCACTCTTGCTCTCTTCCACTTTTCTTCTTTGAATATTTGGCTCTCCAATATCATGATCCGTCTTCGTTTGATTAGGCATTATTCTAAGGAAAGCGACTCTTAAATCAAAATGTCAAAATAAGTTTATCTTATTGTTGATTCTATTATTCTGCAACATATTTGTGTTTATTTTTTATATTTTTATGCTTGGCTATTTTATGCCATTGCCAAATTGATTATTCTACATTTTGTAAATTTGTTTATTTTATTTGTTATAAATCAAATGCATTGTTGTTAAAGGGATAGTTGAGTATTGGTCAAACTTAACTTTAGTAACCAAAACCTGCACGATTACGGTACAAACTAATAGTTATAACTTCACCATGCTCAAAAAGTATACACAATTACAAACGACAAAGTAAAACCCCCGTTATCATTCAAAAAGAGCCGTTACAACACGAAGTGTCAAATTAACTCTAGAGAACGCCAGAGCGAAGCACTAGCGTTCTAGGTCCTAATACGGGACTGTAGTGCAGTGCGCGGTAATACCGTATAATAGTACGTGTAGTATGTATTGCAAAACCAGTATAGTATGTGTAGTATGTATTGCAAAGACCCGTTCGTTCGCCTTTCGTTCGCGCTAATACACGGAGAGATGTCCATGAGGCGCATGTATATCACTGATTTTTTGCAGAATGGAGGGAAAAATCATAATCTTAATCCACCCGATAGTTGGATCACATATTGGAGAGTTAATTGCTGGTAAGTACCGTATCATATGTATAGTTTTAAGCACAATTAGCGTGCACAAACATATTTAGTTTCAGTTTTCTTTATGGAGGACCTAGATCGCTAGCGACTCGCGCTAGCGTTCTCTAAAAAGTGATACCCGGGCGTCAACCACTTTTATATAATATTTTGAAAGCAAATTTCACAACAATTAGAGCATTTCAATGGGAATTATTATTATTTCCCATGTTTTTTTCGATGATCTTTCATATGGAATAGAAATCAGCCAAATCCGTTACAATTTTTGTTTGGGGGGCACTTTGGAAATTACCAAAACTCACCTTTGCCTTTAACTTATAATCTTAATATTGATTCAATGCATAACATAGCATGCCCATAACATTTTAGTTTTTACAATGACCATTCATATATATTATATCAATCGCATACAGTAATCATGTCACATTTTCACACACGACACTGGTTAAACAGTCGAAACACAATCAATCAATGTATGCTCCTATAGCAATCTCATCTGAAATGCACTGTCCCACATACTCAGATCTGTGTGAGACAGACATAGCCTTGCTTTGGCTTTGTAACAAAATGCTACCGTTTCAGACTTTCAGTGCCTCTAAAATACATCTTATATACTTACAGTGGTTGGATGTATAGCCCTGGTGGTATTCTTTTATAATCTTGTCATAATTGAGCCAGTTAGCCCCCGGACATCATGTTTTCAGCTACATCTGTAGCCCAATAACACTGTTCCACAATCAATTTTATCGTTTTTATAAATCATCGCGTAACGTAAGTACGTGGTAGGTGTACTAGTTTGACATCGGGCCGAGATACACATTGCTATACTATCAGTAAAACAAAAACAAAAACATAACCTAACCCTAACCCTAAACCCTAACCCTAACCCTATACCCTGACCCTAGGATGGTGGCTATAGGTCAGATTAGTGGCTATGGGTCAGATTCAGTGGCTATAAGTCAGATTCAGTGAATATAGGTCAGATTCAGTGGCTAATTACAGAATGTGTATCTCGGCCCGGTGTAAAATTCGTAGGTGTACCAAAGATCCTAGATCTTTGGGTGTATGATTGAGTAACCCCCGCATCGGCACACTAACACATTTCCGACAGTTTAAGACTTAAAAATTGTACACATTTCTTGAAATTGTACTCACACATTGAGAAAATAGTGCAGATTCCGATGCGATGATCAGATTTGCGATGTATTAATTATATTTTGAGATAGCGCCTTCGAACGCGCGCGTGGTTTTTTGGCTTCACAAATTCAAAGTGTTTTTAATACCGGCACCCCCTCAACTCTCGTTGACAATGTACGCAACTCCAAATTTCTTGTGCGATGCTAATTTTATTGGCATCATTTCACAAATTTACTCGTAGCGGACGATCTACGCATTATTTCTCCTCAAAATTTCGACCAGTTTAGTTTTTAAGGGTAGCGCGCATCATCACATGCGCGATTTTTCACAACACGCGCAAAAACAAATATTACGCGGTGTGCCGATATTAAAAACAGTGCCGATGTGTAGTACACCTACCATACTCAGTTCTATATTGAGTATGGTAGGTGTACTACACATCGGCACTGTTTTTAATATCGGCACCCCGCGTAATATTTGTTTTTGCGCGTGTTGTAAAAAAATCGCGCATGAGATGATGCGCGCTACCCTTAGAAACTGAATTGGTCGAAATTTTGAGGAGAAACAATGCGTAGATCGTCCGCTACGAGTAATACAAGTAAATACGATAAATAATATCAACATCGCACAAGAAATTTTGAGTTGCGTGCATTGTCAATGAGGGTTGAGGGGGTGACGGTATTAAAAACACTTCGAACTCGTGGAGCCCAAAAATAACGCGCGCGTTCGAAGGCGATATCTCGAAATATAATTAATCTATCGCAAATCTGATCATCGCATCGGAACCTGCACTATTTTCTCAATGTGTGAGTACAATTTCAAGAAATTTGAATGATTTTTAAGTCTTAAACTGTCGGAAATGTTTTAGGGTGCCGATGCGGGGGTCACTCAATCATACATGTACTTTACTAGTAAACTACAATCCCGCTACTGTGCAGTGATCGTTGCATGGCCGCTGGCATCGATTCATATAATCCCGGCCAGCAGTCCTCCTCCTCCTCCTCCTCCTCCTCCTCCTCCTCCTCCTCCTCCTCCTCCTCCTCCTCCTCCTCCTCCTCCTCCTCCTCCTCCTCCTCCTCCTCCTCCTGCATCATATCATCACCATCATATCATCTGCATCATCATCATCATCATCATCCATCATCATCACCATCATATCATCATCATCATCATCATCATCATCATCATCATCATCATCTTCATCATCATTATCATTATCATCATCATCATTTAGTTGATGTTGTTGTGTAGGTCATCGATCATGCCTACAAGTAAAATGTTTTGTAATGTTTATGGAAATTGTTATAATTGTAAAGATGTACATAATTGTTATTATTGCCTTCTCTTGCCATTTGCCAATGGATGACACATTTCTTTACAGCATTTGTATATGTCTTCGACGTCGTCGTCGCCATCGTCCTCGCCATTATTAGTATTAGTAGTAGTGGGCATATTCTATCATCACTGAGTGCAATATTTCTTCATTCTCTAAGTTCCTCTACTCCTGAAGTTATAGGTACATGTGGTTTTTATTCAAAATTGTGTTTTAACATCCTTATATATATCTACAAATATAATTATCATTATTTCAATAAAATGAGGCATCTTTTCCAGTTGTGTGAGTGTATTATTATCATCATCGGCATCATCATCATCTGTATTAGTGGGCATAAATTGTATTCTATTATCAAGTACAATATTTCGATCTATACCATAAATATACTATTACTTTAAGAAGCTTAGTATGGTTCTGATTTAAAATATATTTGTTTAAACATCCTTGTCTACGAATATATTTATCATTATTTCCAAGAAAAAAAGGTCATCTTTTCCAGTTGTGTGAGTGCATGGTGACCGAGAGGTGACCATGCACTTTATTAACGAGCAAATAATAAAATCGTAATACATGTACTATTGAACAGAAGTTAAAAAAACACAATAAACTGTATATTTAAAACACACACACACACACACACACACACACACACACACTTCACACACGCGCACACACACACACACACACGCACACACGCGCGCACACACACACGCACACACACACACACACACACACACACACACATTACTGACATAAATTAGTTACTGACACAAGTCAATTTAATGCTACATGGTAATCAACAGGCATCAATCATGTTCTTGAAATACGTTTCCACACGGGTTTCCACAACAATGTATTGAAAGAGATACAAACAAATATGTGAATAAAGTACTTGCAATTTTTAGGTGTAGATCATTATACAGAGCATACAGTTAACAACACAATTATTCATACCCCTAGTGGAATTTCAGTTTTTTATGTTTTTCGGAAAAACGACAGATGGACACACACTTTTTTGGCCGTAGTTGGATAGCTTTAGTTGAAAGGTAAAAATTCAGAATGGTTTTTGTATAACCTCATTTGCATAACAAAGAACATACTGCTTTGTTTGTATTTTGACTTGCTCAAAATTATTCATACCCTTTGTCAATAAAACTATAAAAGACAATATCACACTCAATATTCAATTGCAAAGCCTTTGTTCTTGATCACAGCATCCAGGCGGTTTCTGTAGCTGTTCACGAGGGTTTGGCAGAGCTCCACAGAAATTTTGGCCCACTCTTCCTTGGCGAAGACCTCTAGTTCTGTCAGGTTGGAGGGCCTGCGGGGATGCACCCTAGCCTTGACGGTTTTCCACAGATTTTCAATGGGATTCAAGTCCGGGCTTTGACTTGGCCATTGTAGCACCTCCACGCTATTATCCCGGAACCATTTCTTGACTGCCTTTGCTTTATGTTTAGGATCGTTGTCCTGTTGGTATGTCCAGTATGGGCCGATATGGAGATTTTCTGCAGACTGCCTGATGTTGTCTTCCAGAATTTGGATGTTCTCCTCCTTCATCATAATGCCTTCTACCTTTATAAGACTGCCAGGTCCACTTGCAGAGAAACAACCCCAAAGCATGATGCTCCCACCACAAAACTTCACGGCTGGCACAGATTGGGTGAGATGGGCACCAAGGTTTCAGCGCAGACTATACACCGCACACTGCACAAGGAAGGGCTACATGGTTGTCGTCCAAGGAAGACCCCTCTCCTCACTCAGAATCATTGTAAAGCGCGACTTACATTTGCCAGAGAGCACCGAGACAAGGATCAACATTTCTGGTCATCAGTTCTATGATTAGACGAGACAAAGATGGAGCTTTTTGGCCACAGGGATGTTTCCTTCGTTTGGCGCAAGAAAGGCGAGGCATACAACCCAAAGAACACTGTGCCAACCGTGAAGTTTGGTGGGGGGAGCATCATGCTTTGGGGTTGTTTCTCTGCAAGTGGGCATGGCAGTCTTATAAAGGTAGAAGGCATAATGAAGAAGGAGCAGTACATCCAAATTCTGGAAGACAACATCAGGCAGTCTGCAGAAAATCTCCATATCGGCCCATACTGGACATACCAACAGGACAACGATCCTAAACATAAAGCAAAGGCAGTCAAGAAATGGTTCCAGGATAACAGCGTGGAGGTGCTACAATGGCCAAGTCAAAGCCCGGACCTGAATCCCATTGAAAACCTGTGGAAAACCATCAAGGCTAGGGTGCATGCCCGCAGGCCCTCCAACCTGACAGAACTAGAGGTCTTCGCCACTGAAGATTGGGCCAAAATTCCTGTGGAGCTCTGCCAAACCCTCGTGAACAGCTACAGAAACTGCCTGGATGCTGTGATCAAGAACAAAGGCTTTGTAAATGACTATTGACTGTGATATTGTCTTTTATAGTTTTTATTGACAAAGGGTATGAATAATTTTGAGCAAGTCAAAATACAAACAAAGCAGTATGCTCTTTGTTATGCAAATGAGGTATTACAAATACATTCTGAATTTTTACCTTTCAACTAAAGCTATCCAACTACGGCCAAAATAGTGTGTGTCCATCTGTCGTTTTTCAGAAAAACATAAAAAACTGAAATTCCACTAGGGGTATGAATAATTGTGTTGTTAACTGTAAATAATACTACATTGATTTAGATTGAGAGCTGCAATCATATAACAAAGAAATATATAAATGACCATGGTGATCAAAATCCCTCCAACAATGAACTTGACAAACTTTTTGGAATGAACTGTTAACGTCCAATTTCAATCTGCAATTGTGTCTTATTTCTCAGCCTTCAGAAGGCTTTTAGGCAATTTGCATTTATTTATTTCTCCTAAAAGTATGATTTTCTATTGATCACCACACAAAAAAGGGTATCAGTTACTATATGAAGAGCTCGTTTCCAAAAGAGGTTAGGTCCATTTTCTATCAAAATTTATTTTTGAGCCTAATCTATACATTTTGAGCAGCTCTATCCGGTAAAGCTAACAGAAAACTGAAATTCATACTGGAAAGTTATTAAAATTTACAAAGAAAATTCTTTTTTTTCAAAAGAGGTTAGGTCCAACACAGTTTGTTTCCAAAAAAGGTTAGGTCAAAAAAAACAAAAAAAACAAACAAACAAACAGAAGATGCTGGGATTTTTATAAAGAGTTATTTTACAATCCTATTATAATGCTCTTTCATGTAATAGAATTGTTTATCCTCTCAACCTTGCTAACTATGAGAAATAAAAAAACCCTTTTTATTCTCAAAACTTACAAAAGTGGACCTAACCTTTTTTGGATTGTTTTGATTTTGTTTAAATGGGTTTGCCGTTAACAAGCACTTTGCTTCTATAGGCAAATACCTGTACATTTTTACACTATACCGTCTTTATTATTGTATTTTTTTCTGAAATAAATGAATAAATGAAAATGAAATGAAACTCTTCATATAGTAAATAATTGTAGATGAATTTGTACGAAGGATAATTGGAACTATTATGAGATTTGTTTTATTGAAGGATATAAACTGAGAAAAGAGCCGGGGGATCAATGCTCCCCCCCCCCCCCCCCCCCCTGTGATATTCCAGATCTGAACAACGCGTGTCTCGGACCTACTGTTAGGAAGTCATGCACGTGAACTTTTGTCTTTGCATGTCAGCCCGAAAATTGCTAATCTTTGTGATTTGTGTACAAAACATAATTATTGAAATATCATTTCCTCAAAAGAGAACGGAGGTTCTTCGGTCTTATTTTCATTTTAGATGTTTGTTTAGGGCTCATAATAGTAAAATGATAATTAAAAATAAAATAAAACGGAATAAAAATGAAATACAAAGAAATCATAAGAAACTATTTAAAAAACAATATAAAACATAAGAAGCTTATAAGCAGGCTCTTCTAAATGTGTGTTATTATTCCAACTGGTCCAAAGAGTATATTGTGCGCGGTGCAAAACAATGTTCAATTTTCAAAACATGATTTATACAAATAAATGAAAAACTCTATGTGTTTGACGTCATTTGCATCAATTACCATTAATAAAATTAAGTAAATGACACAAAACTGAAATTAGCATTGTGCTATGATTGTTTGCGAAATTTGAAAAAATAGGGCACATTTTTGTAATGGCCACAAGTTATCTGTGTACTCGAATTCTTTAAAAAGGGGTATGTTGGTTGATTTGTACACGATATGCAAAAATAAGGACTCAAATTTTTATTCTAATTTGTACCCGTTTTGTGTTTAAAAGTTTTTTTTGCTGAAAATGGACGAGAAATGCAGCAAATATGGGTATGTTTTGACCTCCATATCGATCATGTGCCCTAACTAAACCGAACACAAAAAAGTAACTTCACCCCTAAGCAATTGCCCATAATTTCATAACCGATTATTGTTTAAAGATGTCATCTTACCACAATATTGGTACAGTTGTTATGTTCGATATGTGCGGAAATCAGAGATATTCATTACTTTATGGCTGAATGAGCCCAGATTAAAGACAAAATGGCCCAATTCAAAAGTCACAAGGTATTGCGTGTGCCTGTACATTGTTGTGAATCCGCACATGTGGCGGAATGCATTGATCATGGTTTATGGAACAATGCTGTTTGATATTCCATTCATTTTGATATTTTGATGGCACATGTGGTAAAATGTATTAATTGCAATTGTAAAACAGTGCATTTTTTAATTTTCCAACTTTCAATAATTTGTAATGATGATAATACTTTTGCGAATTTTGAAATATGACTATTTTTTCTGTAATGTGTGCTCACTCAACCATGGATTAATGGTTACCTCTTATCTTTACACATTGTTTTCCTAACTACCATATGGATATATTGGCAAGACGAAATCTTGAAACGATTCTTGGTTATGAAATTATGGGCAATTGCTTAGGGGTGAAGTTACTTTTTGTGTTCGGTTTATATACACTTGAATGCGAGGTGACACCCCCGGGCTTTATTATGTGTCTCATGTCAAGTCAAGTTACACAAAACAATTTTGCAAGTGCGATTTGATGGAGCGCATGTTGAATTAGCCGGGACACATCTCTCAGGGGCGTCGATCCTGGGGGGGCAAGGGGGGCGGTCGCCCCACCAATGAAAATATTGGGGGGCGAACATATCATTTCGCCCCCCCCCCCCCCCCCCCCCCCAATAATTCCGAAAATGAGGAATACAAAATTGAGTGATATAATGCCAAAGAGTGGAAAGACACATTTATCAATAATTAATCTTCAAAATAGGTGTTTTTTTAGTTTAAAAAGGACTATAAATCTCATTTTTGCCGCGCGCTTCGCGCGCATACAGTTTCCATACAGTTTCTCATATTGCAAGTTTCATTTCGGTTGCGGTAACTCACATTTCGAATTGTATTGGGCAGTGTAATTTCTTAAACGAAGTTTATTAAACCCTCATCCACGCCGTCACAGAAAATATAATAATACATCTTGCAGTCAATTCGGTCCTTATGCGCTGAACGAAAATCAAATTGGAATATCATGTCCCCCCCACATTTGAAATTGGAGGAGATTGCCCCCCTCTCTTTGTCATTATGTATGTTTGGTTCCATAATTATAGACTTCATATATATAACGTGAAATTTATGTCTTAGGTGTGCACCAAATCGCACAATTTCACGCCCCATAATACAAAAGCTCCCTACTGTGGGAGGGGGACACCCCTCCCACACCCTCCCCCGCTCAGTGGCTTCGCTTCCTCGCAATGTCTCCCCTCCACTTTGGAGGAGTTGTTGGAAGCCCTAGAGTATATCGATGACTCTATAGTATACAGGATCATGTGGATCCATATCATGCAAGGTTCAATCTCTTCTTCGCTATGCCCTTTAATCATACGTTATGAGTAAGTTATGAGTATAGGTTCACTATTTTATACAATTTTAACACGCATGATAGGAGTTGCAAATGTCTAAAATCTAAAAGCTTCCGGGGGCTCCGCCCCCTGGACCCCCATTATTGTCCCCAAATGTGGGTGCCCCCAAAGTCAGGTCTTCGAGCCATCAATACACTTTTAATGAGCGCATAATAACATTTTCGGGCATGCCAAATGTGGGGTTTTTAGCTCTCTCAGTGGTCACTCTCTAAATTTGTTTTCAAATTTCGCCCCCCCAATCGCAAAAAAGGATCGACGCCCCTGACATCTCTAACTGAAATTAAATCCATGCACTTTATGAATTATTAATCAGTTCAATATTTACTATAACTGGTATTCACAATAAAGACAAAAACATAATTTACGATCGTTCGCATGCGTAGCGCATGCGGCAAGCAGGTTTTGCCAGCAGCGAACATGCAGTTAGATTTTTTTATTTAGAACATTTTATTGCTCATAGGGTAGTCAATTTCAAATCTTTACAATAACAGATAATTTATTACATATTATTTCACATGGTTTGTGATAAAAGCGTATATTTCTAATTTGTTTGTGAGATTGAGTGGGGCGTTTCCAGGTGCGCCGGAAGCAGTTTTGGATTGGGGGGGCAAAACCCTAAGGGGGCTCACGATTTATGTCTTTAGGGGCTCATGCCCAACCGCACTCACAGGCAGTGGCGTAGCGACGGGGGGGGGGGGGGGGGGGCAGGGGCGGATCTAGATTTTTGCTAAGGGGGGGGGGGGTTGACCCAATGACGATGCGGAGCATCGTCCAGCGGCAATTTTGTTTTTTGCTATTTTGAACCCCCGTAAGTGATTTTTGTTCACCCTTTTTTCACTTTCGTCCACGAGCCGCGAAGCGGCGACTTTTTTTTTTGCTATTTTGAACCCCCGTAAGTGAATTCTTGTCACTTTTTTTTTAACTTTCGTCCACGAGCCGTGAATTATTTTCGCTATTTTGAACCCCAGTAGGTGATTTTTTTTTCACTTTTTGTTTCACTTTTTTCACTGATACATTTTCACTTGGCAGCCCAAGGGGGGTGGCGTTAAACCCCCTAACCCCCCCCCCCCCGTAGATCCGCCACTGGGGGGGGGGGGGGGGGGGAGGGCACCCCCAATAATTTGGGAAAAAACAATAGAAAACATAAGGGGACATTTAAGGTGTGCCCCCCCCCCCCCCAATAATTTTGCGTAGACCACGCTACGCCACTGCTCAAAGGGTTGCCATCTTCGAGTCAGAGGTGACATTGCGAGGATAAAGCGACTAATTAGCACGAGGGAGCAAAGTAACTGAGCGGTGTGTCCCCCTCCCCCCCCCCCCCCCCCCCTCCCATGGTAGGGAGCTTTTGCATTTTGGGACTTGCAATCGGGTGCATAAAGACATGATCCAACAACATAGCGTACAGCCATAAATGAGCCCCGAGGGAGCGAAGCGACCGAGGGCTGGGGCCGAGCCAGAGGGGGTGGGTTTGGGAGGGGGTATCCCCCTCCCACGGGGAAGATTTTACATTTATATACTTAAAATGGTGCAATCTGGTGCATAAAACATAAACAATATGCCACATTTGTATGATCCAACATCATAGCTTACAGCCAAAAATGAGTCCCGAGGGAGCGAAGCGACCGAGGGCTGGGGCAGAGCCAGACGGTGAGGGTTTGGGAGGGGGCATCCCCCTCCCACGGGGAAGATTTTGCATTTATTTACATGAAATAGTGCAATTTGGTGCACGTCAAACAAATAGCCAGAGCAATAACAGTCGACACATGAACTACGTGGACCGGTACAGAAAAACC
>JBAMJV010008151.1:0-85116 GCA_037951105.1 Echinarachnius parma
CGAGTGTGGGCAATGCTCCTTAATTTTAATGTTATTATATATTTTTGAACCCCAAATATTGGGGGGATGATAATACAGCCCACCCCCCCCCCCCCCCCACCTGAAATATTGGGGGGATATATCCCCCCCCCCCCCCCCGTGATCGACGCCCCTGCCGAATACCAAAGGCCAAGGTTGGAGGTATAATAGCAAGGACGTGATAGTTAAGACGGTCTTCACTAAGTCCCTTTCAGGAAATGGGCCCCTGTATTATATATAGCAAATCTGTAAATTTCCCTCACTTGATTTATGTAGTATCCTCAGACTCTTGGGTTCTGGAATGGTTTACTGCACTTGACGATGCCTTCTAAATAAAGGACACTATCTAGAAAAAAATGCACCTCTATACTCACCCTACCGTCTTCTTGAACAGAAGAATGTTTTCCGCTGACTGGAGTAGGATGGTGTCCGACCATCTGAGGCACCTGCATACAACATTAATACACAATATAACGTATTTGTATAGTGCCTAATGCAGAAAAGCTTCTAAGAGCTTTCATAATCATTATCACTGGTCTACAGACCCGCACAATGATTGTATGTTAACACATTCTCCACTCCCCATTTTCTTGCTGAAGGACAAGCACATTCGTCAGACCATGGTTTTCAAACTCTGTATCTCATAATTGGAAAGCGCATGCTCTCAAAATCTTGCCCCACCATGTTTGGACAACATAAAAAGGAAAAAGAAAGCACAGTAAAGAGTGTGTCTTGAATCCCCAACAAGAAAAAGTAGGAGTAGGTTACATAAAACCCGAATACTTGAAATGATCAATTTACTTCATAAGAAAGGGACATTTTAGACTTCAATTATATATAACAATATCATTGTAGGATTCTTCAGAATGATGGGGACATTTTCATACAGAATAAGCTTTTGTTTACCTCTTGAAAAAAAAGTATGTACAATTTTTGGTGCGGGGAATGCTTCTCAATTAATCATAGACATCTGTACAGTATAACTAGGGAGACATTTGACAAATCAAAACCCATTTGGACCATTCCATAACTAATGTTGCAATATTACATATAATTTTTATTGAATTCTGTGTGATAATAAAACAAAATCTATCACTTCATGGCTGAATAAGTACAGAATAAAGACAAAATGACAACATGTTTTAGTATTAACTTGAGAGTAAAAAAGTTTTGTTCATACGCTTCTTCTACATCGGGTAGGGTGTACCGCTTGGCCTCTTTGTAATATCCTGCGACGTTCCTGGCGCTTACCCCTATCTTCATCACCGTACAACATCTCTCGATTAGTGTTTCCTGCAATGAATATAACAAAGGCAATACAATTGTTCCTATCCTCCTTTTTTCTAAATGGTAGTATCGTTATCCTTTTAAAGCACCGGTTTTGGCCAAAACATTCAACTCAATATTTCGGGATTTATTTACATAGAGAAAGCACCAACACATTAACCTACCCTTTCTTCCAAGCGTGCTGCATTCCCCCATGTAAGCAATCATATTACAGTATTTTGCAGCTACTATACCTATTCCGTTTCATTTTATAAGAATATTACCTTTGGGTGTTGGTATCCTTTAAATCTGTAGTTCAGTTTTGGAGGGCGCTGCAAAACAGTTATTTGGCGAGAATGGCAGAATGGCAGAATCAACTTTATTTTTCAAAATCGGTTCAGAAACGGCTGAAATATTAATAAATATATCCAATTGGAATAAATCTGGGGCCCAGATTTATTCAATGATTTAAAGGTACCGTTCAGTATTGGCATTGCCTGAAATGCCCCCCCCCCCCCCGATATTTTTTTGTGAGATAACGAAAAACTGACTGTCAAATTTGAAAGAACATATATACAATTTTAATGACAGAATAAACTTCATTTGATCAAAATCGGTTCAGAAACATTTGAAAATCAATTAGTATATTTCTATTCAAAAGATTCTTCACCAGTAATCACCGGGGGATATGTAGACTAAAACAAACTTTTAAAAAATGCTTAAAGACTACTTGGAAAAAATCTGAATAGGTTTTAAAAAGTCGTTGATGATATCTCTTTTGAATCATTATTTTGAATTAAATGCACAATTTGGTATGAAAACTGGCTAAAACCAGTGATTTTTTTTTAAATAGCGCCCTCTGAGTTGTAACAGCTCTTTTTAAAAATGATAACAGGGGTTTCACTTAGTCGTTTGTAAGTGTGTATACCTTTCGAGTATGGTGGAGTTATAACTATTAGTTTGTACCGTAATGGTGCAGGTTTTGGTTACTAAAGTTAAGTTTGACCAATACTCAACTATCCCTTTAAAGGGGTAGTACAGTTTTGGTAAGGCTGATCTTTAGTAACCAAAACCTGCACAATAACATTATACAAACTAATAGTTATAAATCCCCACAATGCTCGAAATGTATAGAAAATTACAAACGACTTAGTAAAAGGCCTGTTATCATTAACAAGGAGCCATTTAAACACAAGATGGTCTTTCTAAAAACCGTTGGTTTCAACAATTTTTCATACAAAATTATGCATACTGTGATGTTTTTAGTCCAGTAAATTTAGCAAATATTAGGGGGTAACCTCGGCAAAATTGCAACATGGGATTTTCCTTCGCAATTCTGTTCAGGAAACTCCCCTGAACAACATGCAAAAAGTCCTAAGAAATCGAAGCTGGGGAAAGTGGTTAATTTGCATTATAAATAATGAGCTAATTTGCATAACTGTGAATTAAGGTCAGGGGTCATGTTCTAACTAGGAATAGTACACTAGTATTTAAAACAAATAAACTCATTGGTTTTAGCCATTTTTGTTCATACACAATTGTGCATTAAACAAATGATTCAATGTAGATATCATCAACAACTATTTAAAAACCTATTAAGATTTTTTTCATAGTAGTGTATCTAGCATGTTTTACATGTTTTATTCAAGGAACTTTCAAATGAGTTAAAACCAACCAATAATTGTAATGGGGCATTTCGGGAAGTACCAATACTCAAATGAACCTTTAACCCTATGCTAACTGGGAGGGGGGCAATAATTTCCCCCCCCCCCCTCGACTTTTCGCGCAATAATTCCGCAACAAGCGCAAATGTTGCCGCGCGACTACATGGGTTTTTTTTTTTATTGAAGTCTTGCGAAACTTTTAAGACCAACTTAGCGACGACCTGGTATACCTTTCAAAAGTCACGTAACCTTTTGTAAGTGAGCGTCGGCCGCAAAATGGCTAAATTTTGTGATTTGTGTACAAATCCTATGGAAACTGATTATTTCCTAGTAAAGACAAAATCTTCATTATTTTTCATTCTACTCACTGCAATCAATTAATTTGGGGCTAAAAATGGTTGGATAATGCTCAATAATTATTTCCAAGAAAAAAAAAACAATAAAAAACATAAATCGAAAAAAAAGAAATACATAAGAAGTTTCAAAAACAAAGAAATACATTTTTAAAAATGTTTTTTGAAAACCTGTTAATTAAGTCATAAAGAATATTCATGTACAAAATTAGCATATTCTGAGCAATATTATGTGACTTACAGGCAAAAAGAGAATTTTTGCATAAATTAGTGTTCTTCGCTAAATAATATGCGCATAATTTGCATATTTTTACCATTGGATCGTTAAAACGAAAGCATGAACGCGTCGCTAACAATTCAATGTACCACCATGCAAAATTTCGCGTGAATCGGACGAGCGGTCTACGAGATCTTGGGGGGGGGGGTGGTTCAAATTGACCCCCCCCCCCCAGTAAAAACCTGGTCTGAATAGCCCAGTTAGAATAGGGTTAAGCTACACAGAGCAATAGTTTTGTTTGCATTAGGTTTTTCAGGCAAGTAAAGGCTTAAATTGATGAGGTCAAATGCTTAACAGGCGAGTCAGAAAAGAGAGCAAGTTAGTGCAGACTGCAGAGTCTTGGTTAATAGGTACTAACCAGTTGCAGGAATGACGCCGCCGATAGCACATTTAGTACATTGGAAGTACTTATAGCCATGTCATCGGTATAGCAGGATACAAGGGCCGTATGAAGCGCTAAAACAAGAAAGCATACAAAGAATAATTTTACAGCCCGTTTCAGGGGGAAAAACAACTTTCCTTTCCCTAAGTGATATTTTATCACTTAAGTTTACAGCGCATGTTCATATCATTACCTCAAATAAACTGACCAGTAATATAACATATTAACGAAAATAGTAAAGACAATGGGGTTTATCTCGACTGAGAATAAGATATAGAAAACCCTAGTGCAGTGTTTGTCCCTGAAAGCCATAGTTGTCAATGCTCAGGATGGTCAGAAGGTTTTATGGACCCGCCACAAACCCAAGGGATAACAAATCAACTTGGGGGCATACATGAAGAATCATCAATGTGATGCAGCTTCTTGGTACACATTTTACACGGTGGCCCAAAAAACGGAACGGGGCACTTCCCAAAATAAAGTAACATAATAAACATGTCCATCAAATAGGGTGTCCTTACCAAGAAAAGTAATTTCGGATGTGTAGTTTTTGTTTTAGGGCGCTGTGAGTGAGATCATGGCAGGTTTCTATTTTTGTCAATTTGTACCAAGTCAGTTTCTGATAAATGACACTTACTGCCCGTCATACTATTGACCAATTATGCCTAATCTTGAGGACAGAGATCTGAACCCCGCCATTGAGGCTGTTATAAACACCCTCCTAACCGACCACAACTTCATTGCCAAGTTTGTGGAAACAACCCAAGGCTAAATTGATGAACGAAATTCACAACACACTCTGTGTATGTGTATCAGGCCCGTCGGAAGGAATTAAAGTGGTACGAGGGAGTGGAGCATCGCGGGGGGGGGGGGGGGTGGGAAGGGGGTGTCCCCCTTCCCACGGTAGGGAGCTTTTACAAATTTGGACTCGAAATAATGCAATCTGGTGCATACCTTGGAAGAAAATTTGATAATACTTAATTAAAGAAATCAATGCCCTCTCCCCTCATAATAAGACCGCTATATTACAAACACAATCGAACTTACACACACACCATAAATACACTTTCATCGTCCGCCTGTCGTCCGTGCATGTCCATATATACTTGGGGGAGGGGGCGTGCCCCCTCCCACGTGGAGATATTTTGGGAATTGGTGTTTAAAATATCACTGTATAAGTATGGTCATAATTGTTGCAGTTATATATTATTATTATTATTATGCATTTTGTAAGATTTTTAGAAGATTTAGAAGATTGCTTGTCTTCTAAGTATTTCGAACTTTAAATATTTAATTTTTAGCTGTAATATAAAACAATGGCCAATCATTTTGCAGTTTTTGATAAGATTCTTCATAAGTAAACTGTACCATACTACAGGGGAGGCGCCAGGGTATTTTCTTCGGGAGGGCGAAAGTTTAGTGCGCGAAGCACCCGAGCGAGGGAGCAAAGCCACCTAGCGGGGGAGGGTTTGGAGGGGGGGGGGGGGGGGGGTGTCCCCCCCTTTCACACCAGGGAACTTTGTCAATTATAAACACCCGACAGGGGCGGATCTAGATTTTTGCTAAGACGAGGGAGGGGGGGGGGGGGGGGGGGTTGACCCAATGACAATGCGGAGCATCGTCCACGAGCCACGATTTTTGCTATTTTGAACCCCCGTAAGTGATGTTTTCCACATCATTTTCACTTGGCAGCCCTAGGGGGGGGGGGGGGGGGGCTTAAACCCCTAACCCCCCTGTAGATCCGCCACTGCCCGAGGTTGTGAAATATTAGTATGTGAGCGAGCGGAGCGAGCTTGACTATTTTAGCCATTTCACAATTGTATGGGTATATTAGTTTTTATTGCTTATGATATGGCGTTATGAAGGGTTATATATAAACAGGTTGTGAAATATAATGTATGCTGGCGCGCGGAGCGAGCTTGAAAATTTGAGCAATTTCACATCGGAAAATCCCCAAATCCCGAAGAAAATGAGGGAGAAAAGAGGGAAAAGGAATAAATGAAAAAAGGCCACAATGTCTAAGGTTTTTAATGAAAATGGGACCCATGTCTAAGGATCTTTCTTGAAAAAGTAACCCTTTCCAGCGGCACATCCCCGTATACCCAATATATACTTGAGTACCCCCCCCCCCCCCTCCCCCCCCCCCCCCCCAACCAGGTATCCCCTATTCCCCAAGATCATATGCCCGTGGAAACACCAAAACACATGCTGTTGATCCCATCTATTTGGGGTGCCCTTTTACTTCAAAATGTTCTGACAAGCCAGAAGAAAACAAATCAGCAGAATTGTTTCGTTTATTTGCCGACTCCCCCCCCCCCCCCCCCCCCCCTCCCCGGCCCACCCCCTGGATCCGCCCCGACCCCCTTACCAGTGAAGGGCAGGAAGAATGATGTCCCAATACAATGAGCGTGTCCTATATAAAGGCCTACGTTGGAATTGAAAGCAAAATTTTTAAATAGAATGAAGATGCGACGAAAATGGGCGGGAAAATCTATATAGCCCTAACCTATACATAGGTTTTACAGTCATATATAGGCGGAGGGCCAAAGTCGAAAAAGTGGCTTCCTTAATGACTTAGTTTGCCAGATCTCCACAACAAGTTTAAACCAATTTGATTTGCAAGTATTTTTAATAAGACAAATTAATTCAGAGGTCTACCTCAACAATATTGTTGCGAACACCTCTAAATCCAAGATGGCGTCCAAAAAATCAGTCCTTTTGTCTTGCTATATTTAATTGGCGAGATTTCCCAAACGACACCTCAAATCAGCACGATTTTGCAACCATATTAAAGACAATCAAATTTCTTATAATCTGATACCATTATTCCATTGGTTTCATGATATGTAACACGGTAATTTTTAGTCCCAAAGTCAAATTTTAGGCATTTCCCCCAAAAATATGAAACGATTGATTTTCGTAATTCGGTATAAATTATTAATTGCATTAGGAGTTAAATGAGTACTTTTCAGAAAACTGCCCAGTTATATCAGCAATACTCTGTGAAAATTCCAAGTGTGTATCGTATCTGAACAAAAAGTTATACTAACTGGAAGTCAGCATTTGATATCGACAAATACAGCAATTTTGTACGATTTCGAATGCTAATGCTATGGGGTGCCCCAATAAATTTAATTCTTGTTTACGGACTTTATTCAAGAAATTCTCCTAATAGCCCGGGCACATATCAACGGATTGCGCAAACGTATGTCAAACGGAGAGCTAAATTTTCCATCCATTCTATCCGGTTCTTGTCCGTTCCTTGTCCGGTGATGTACGTTGTTCTATGTTTTGTACATGAAGCAATGGAGACGACTTTCATCACCGGATAATTTAATTTCGCAAATTGTTTATTCGTTGGGCATACGTTTCCGTTATCCGTTGATATCTGACCGACCCTTAAATAATGACATGTTGTTCATACCTTCAGTTTCCTTCTTTTATGTAATGAATATATCCCGCCATCGGTTTGCAATACACGAAAATAGTGTATCGGTTATTTCACTGCAATAATACATAATAAATCAATTATTTTTGTTAGTGCAATATTCGAATGAGAGACGCGCGTCCTGCATAGTTGGACCGACCATATATGGGCCAAAGCCAGAAGTAGTCAACCGAAGGGTAAACATTTCAAATTGAAAAAATCATTTTCTTTTATGTATGATAGGAAAGGTGAGTATGTGCAGTTTCCAGAACTGTGTTCGGCTATAAACCATACCGTCTCTCGGATTTCCTGTAATACACATTTAAATAATGAAAAGCGCCCTCACAGCGCGACGGGACGGAATTAAAAAAAATATGATTTATAAAAAAAATAAGATTCATTCTAGAAATATAGAAGTGTTTTTGGATAGCTCATGCAAAGGACAATTGTACCACACACATTTCGTATAATACTGCTAGGCAAAAAGTTGCCTTATTCTGACATTTTTCCGTCCCGTCGCGTTTTGACATCCATCTTATGTTTACGTAAGGATTGGCTAAAAATGCCAAGTTATTTTTCAAATAAAATGTCTGTTCACCCTCTAAACATGCTAAACGATAATAATAGCCGAAAGCCATAGTTTCATTGCCCTTCACAATGTCAATCAAAAGTGGGACAAATTTCTTAGTGTGTACTTAAAGTTGTGTAATAAACATGCCCCATATGTAACAGTACGGATAAAACAGAAAGGTTCCCCATAGATTAATGATGAATATATTATGATTGCTAGAGAACGTGATTATAATAAGAAAAAGTTTTAAACAACTAAAGAAAATATGTATTATGAGACGTATAAATATTATAGAAACAAAGCAAATAACTTAAATAAAAAGTTGAAACGAGCTATTATTATCGGAAGGAATTAACGGATAGTAACGTAGTCTAGTTCTAGACTCTCGGAATAAACTCCGGCACCCCAAAGATCGCTGCATACATCGCTATCACCGCCAGCCTAAGAATAAGCTTACTAATGACATACGCATTTATCGTCCTATATCATTGTTATCGATAGTGGCAAAAGTATTTGAAAGAGCAGTCCATTCACAAAAAGAAGGTCTCATGACTGAGCGCCAATCGGGTTTTAGACCTAATCACTCAACCGCAATTACATGTTTAACTGGGATTTGTGATTATTTACATGAAAACTTTGACAGGGGTAAATTTATTGGCGCCTACATTCCTAGATCTCAGAAAAGCGTTTGACGTTATACCCCATGACTTGCTTTTGTTAAAAATGCCTTACTTTGGAAATACTGACGTTGAATTGAAATGGTTTGAATCTTACGTAATAGATAAGTTCTCTGCAACTTTCCTGATGATCCTTCCACTTCATAATTCTTTTCTTTCCTCTCTCTTCTCTTCTTCTTGTTTTTTTTTTCTTCCATTGTTTGTTTGTTATCAAACTTACTTTGTACTTATTATTGTAATGATCTTGATGTAAATTGTACTTGTGTTTATATTGTATTTGCATGTTTTTATGAAAGTGGTTAATACAATTCAATTCAATTCAATTCAATTCAATTCAGATAGAAAGCAGTGTGTGTTCTGTAAAGGAGAAACGAGTGACTTTCTCCCCGTGAGATACTAAACTTTAAATGGTTTTTAGACAATGGTATGATCGTAAACTCGGACAAAACTAATGTTATGTTGTTTTCATCTCGGCAGAATAAAATCATTGTAACTCCCCCAGATATTTATGAATGGTCAATTGCTTGAAAATGTAACCAAACTCAAACACCTTGGTGTAACTTTTGAGCAAAGTTTGAATTTGTCATGCCACGTGGATGATGTTGTTAGGAAAATTGTACGATCAATTGCATGTATATTATGAAGAATTAAGTCTTGTTTAACAATCAACAATTTGAAACAGTTGTATTTTACACTTTTACTTCCGTATATAGATTATTGTTACACTGTATGGGGTTCTCTGACAAAGGGAGACATGTTGAGGATACAAAGATGCCTGAACAAATACGCTCGAATGATTTTGAAAGCTGACTATAATACTCCATCATTGGGACTCCTTCACTCACTGAAGTGGCAGCCCGTTGAACAAAGAATACATTTTCATTATTATGTTATGGTGTATAAGTTATTGCACAACCTTGCCCCACAATACCTTTGTAATTTAGTATTTAGGCGTAATGCAGCATATTGTACTCGTTATACCATTTCTAACCAATTATACTTGCCAAAAACTGAATATAGAAAACACTCCTTCTCGTATGTTGCAAGTAAACTTTATGTCGGACTACCTACATGACATATGTACGTCCAAATATCTCCCTCATTAAGCATATTTAAAAAACGCAATAACTATCGCAATTTGATTTTTTATTATTTGAATTTGTTATTATGTCATACCTCCGATGTAACTTTTTGTTAATTGCCAATTTGTTTTTGTTTTTAAACTGTCAACAAATTTGCCACGGCAACCTAGCAGGCCGTAGTAAAACGGTGTGAACGCAACAAAACGTGACAGGCCGTAACAAAACTTGGAAGCTGTCCGTAGTAGGTCGGGAAGACATTCCCCGACATCTCACGGTCCTTCCTCCAAGTTTTGTTACGGCCTATTACGTACTGTCACGTTTTCTTGCGTTCACCCCGTTTTACTTTGGCCTGGTAGGCTTCTCATCCGCACCGTGACTGCCCTGGCAAATATTTTGACATTTTAAAAATCTGGCCCGGCATCCACGGCAATCGCGGCCTGTCACGTTTGCCCATTCCGTCCCCCCCCCCCCGTCCGCCCCCCCCCCCCCCCCCCCCCGCCATGCGCGCGTTGTCTTACGTCCATCCCGTTTTGTCCACGGTGGCCTGAAACGGGGCTGCCTCGGCCGCCAGGAACATGGTCATGGTGTAAACGCACTATCAGTGGCGGGACGGCCCATCACGGATACCGTGGCAGACCGTGATAGACCGTGAGAAAACTTGCCAATTCAGAGGAAAAGTTTTGTCAAAATCTCACGGCGGACTACGTTTTGGGCGCCGGGGACATGGTGTAAACCTAGCATAAAGAAGACTGAATACATAAATAATACGAATAAATAAAATACATCAGCTGGAAATTAAGTAAAAGGATTCAAATTCATTACAAAAGACAAACAAGACCAACAAAAAGGAGTTGAATTTTGATAATACCTCTTTCATTCACGGCTGCTACAGTGGTGGTGGTTGATGGAGTATCCATGCTGGTCAACGCTCTCCTGACCTGGAGTTCAAAAAAGGAAATAATACTAGTATGATTATTTCATTAACACATCTATGATTTGTATAGTTGAGTATTGGTCAAACGTAACACAAACATGCATCGTTACGGTACAAACTAATAGATATAACTCCACCATGCTCGAAAGGTATACACACTTACAAACGACTTTAATAAAAACCCAGATTATTATTTTTTTAAAGCTGCTACAACCCAAGAGGGCGCTCTCTAAAAAAAATCATTGGTTTTAGCCATTTTTTCATACAAAATTGTGCATCTGATATTTATTTAAATAATGATTCAATAGAGATATCATCAACAACTATTTAAAAACTTATTTAGATTCTTTTTTAAAAGTAGTCTGTAAGCATTTTCTATGTTTTTCTAAAAAGTCAAAACTGTCCCCCGGCCGGTAGAATAAAATATATTGAAATCAAATATTCCAGCTATGGGAGCATTTGAAAGTGAACGATTCTCATTCTTACATGTTTTAGTCAATGGGCTTTCAAATGGAAAAACCAACCAATTTAACGTCAAGGGGCATTTCGGGAATACCAATAATCAAGTGTACCTTTAACCTCCCCTCCTGCAAATCAAGTGGCTTATACTAAAATAGTGGTCACATTGGACACGACTCCCCACGACTAGACTAGAATTAAATTCTTGATATCAAGAAATCGAATTCTTGGTATCAAGAAATAAATTATTGATATCAAGAAATACTTTCCTGTATTGGTAATACTTGATATCAAGAAATAAACTGATATCAATAATTCAATTATTGATATAAAGAAATAGGAATAAACGTTAAAACGGCTTGCCATAGAAACATTTTAAAGTGGAGGTGATTGTTCCTCCCACTTTTTAATATGCATACATTGTGTATATTTTATTATAATAGCTTGAACAACGAATCACATATTTTGGTCTCGGGTATGCGCCAAATCGCACAATTTAAAGCCCAACATTTGCAAAAGCTCCCTACAGTGGGAGGGGCCGAACACCCCCATGACGTCGATCCTGGGGGCAGGGGTGCGGTCGTCCCCACCCCCCATGAAAATATTGAGGGCGAGTATATCATTTCACCCCCCCCCCCCCCCCCCCCAATAATTCCGAAAATGAGGAAGACATAAATCGAGTGATATAATGCCAAAAAGGGGAAAGACACATTTATGAATAATTTATCTTCAAAATAGTTTTTTTTTTATAGTTTGAACAGGACTGTAAATCTCGTGTTTGCCGCGCGCTTCGCGCACATACTGTTTCTCATATTGCAAGTTTCATTTCGGTTTGCTTGAACTCCCCTTTTGAACTGTGTTGGGCAGTGTAATTTCTCAAACGCACACCTCAAACTAAGTTTATTAAACCCTCATCTATAGCACACCGTCACAGAAAATAAAATAATCTGAAATAATATATCTTTCAGTAAATTCAGTCCATAGGAGCTGAACGCAAATCATATTGGAATAACATGTAACCCCACATTTGAAAGTGGACGAGATTGTCCCCCTCCCTTTGTCATGTTTCGTTCCAGGGGCGTAGACAACGGGGGGATGAGGGGAATGCATCCCCCCTACCTCACAAGGGTGTGTGTGTGTGTGTGGGGGGGGGGGGGGGGGGGGGGGTGACATGTACAATGATACCCTTTCGACGTTTTTTTTTTGGACGCGGGTGCGTAGCCAGTCATGTTGAGAGTGACCCCCTGGGGTCGGATGACGAATCTCCCCCTAAAATGTCAACACTTCCTTTTCTAACCTTTCTCTTTAGGTTCCCTCTCACTTTATTCCATGATTTCAGGCTCCATTTATTAATTTTATCTTCATTTATTTCAATGTCTTGTGATCCAACCTCCGAATCTACGTTCGAGGTGGACGCGCCCGGGCCCGGACACCATTCCAGCGTCCCTGGATCAAAATTGGCGGGAAAATTACAAAGCGAAATATAATTTGCGAAAAAGAATTGGCCCAATCTGTTTACTCACCTCCTGTTATAAGAAGAAGATTGAAGCGGTATCCTCCACTTGACTGATGTTCCGTGAAACCGTGTAACCGAAGAAGTTTATTTCTATGCGCGCAGCGTATCTATGCAGAAAAATGATGTTCGTAACAGGCTGCCGCAGGTCGTTAAAACATCTTCTTTGTATATATAGAAGCCAGTGGAGCGAATCATTCGCGCGGGCTTTTTTGAATAGGTTCGGTATAAGTGGCCGAGTGGGGTGACATAGTCGGTTACAGTCCGTTATTCCGAAGGTTCGTTATTCCGAAGGTTCAGTTATTCCGAAGGTTCGTTATTCCGAAGGTTCGTTATTCCGAAGGTTCTTTATTCCGAAGGTTCGTTATTCTGAAGGTTCGCTATTCCTAAAATGAAATCGGGTTCGTTATTCCGAAGGTTCGCTATTCGCTGTGTTTGTGTGTGTGTGTGTGTGTGTGTGTGTGTGTGCACTGGCGTACTGGTGGGGTGGGGTGTCATGGGCCCCCCTCCCAAATCAATTTAAATCATGGCTTTTATCTAATTCGATTGGAAAAGAGAGTAAGACAAGAAAACTCAGATTGCACAGTTTCAATTCAAAAATGCAAAAGCTCCCTCACGGGGGAGGGGGGACACCCCCTCCCACACCCTCCCACTCGTCATTCTGTCACCCCCCCCCCCCCCTTAGCAATAAGACATCACTTCAAAATAGCAAATACAAATCCGCCGATTCGCGGCTCGCTCCGCATCGTCATTGGTTCAACCCCTCCCTCCCCCCCCCCCCCCCCCCCCCCTTAGCAAAAAGCTAGATCCGCCCCTGTCCTTAGTTTCTATTTATGATGAAATACATAAAATTCAGACAAATAAAATGTTAGAATTAAGATATTCTGGACTGATATCAAAGCAGCAAAATCTAACTTTATGACAAAATTATAATTATACATGTATAATATCAAATGTTGGTTTTATTTTAATGTTTTTTTACATGAGAAAGATATAAATATATCTCAAATATATAATTCTTAATGCACTGTTTTACAAATAAAAATAAAATCATTTTTAGAAAATCATTTCAGTTTATAACACCATGTTACAAATGATTTTTTATACAATTTGACTAGAATTGTAAAACCACTCTTTGCCCCTCTCCCCTTCTCCCCACCCCCATGCAGCCACGGCAATTACCCTGATAGCAGACACTGGTAAAAATTACGTCAAATTTACGTCATTTTACGTCGTGTACGTCGTCTTAACGACGTCTTAAATTAACGTCAAAAAGTGAAGATTTTTGCACCCGCGTTTACCGTGATATCGACGTCATATTTTGACGTGATATTGACGTATTTTTTTCCGAAAAGGCGTCTTTATGACGTCTTTAAGTCGTCAATTTGTACCATTAATTACGTTATTAAGACGACATAAAGACGTCGTATTGGTCAAAATAAGACGTGAATTTTACGTCTGGATTTGACGTGATTTTCACCTTGTGTACGTCGTCTTTAAGACGTCGTAAATTCACGTCAAAAAGTGAAGATTTTGCACCGCGTTTACCGTGATATAGACGTCATATTTTGACGTGATAATGACGTATTTTTTATCCGAAAAGGCGTCTTTATGACGTCTTTAAGTCGTCAATTTGTACCATTAATTACGTTATTAAGACGACATAAAGACGTCTTATTGGTCAATATAAGACGTGATTGTTACGTATTGATTTGACGTGATTTTCACGTCGTGTACGTCGTCTTAAAGACGTCATAAATTCACGTCAAAAAGTGAAGCTTTTGCACCCGCGTTTCACGACATATAGACGTCATATTCTGACGTGCTAACGACGTCTTTTTATGACGAAAAGACGTCGTATTGACGTCATATTTTGAAGCGATTTTTACATTATTAATAATAAAAAAATTGAGATGGTTATGTCTTGTAGTATATTCCACAGTCAACACTTTTATAACATGTAACACATATAATCCTATCCTTCCTATCCTATTCCTAAATCCTAAACCTATCCCAGAACCTACGTCTAACACCTTACTGATCAGTTGTCGTATAGGTTCCGTATATATATCCCGCTTCTTAGTATGTGAGATTTAAATGGTTAGTATTGACTGTTTAGTATTTCAAAGAGTTGATGCCTAAATAATTAATTTGCAAATCATGTTGAAAATATTAAAAACAGGTTGGTATTTATATTAGTTTTAATATCTGCAAAAACAAGATCATAATAACAATGTTTTCAATGTAAATAGTTATAAAAAATTGGAATTTTACTTTGCACTCTAATGCGATTGTTTATAATCGATCATGAATGAATCCTGTATCCATTAGACCTGAAGAAGTTAATCATAAGTCTTACTGTATTTTCTTTTGTTATTCATGTTCTGTATTCCTTGGTAGCATAGTACCTAACATAGAAGAAGATGTGAAAAGGAGAGTAAGACTGGCAGCCTGGTCATTTGGAAGGCTAAAAAGTACCATCTGGTCCAACCAAGACATATCAAGAACGCTTAAAGTTAGAATCTACAGAGCCCTCATCCTCCCTATTGCTACATATGGAGCGGAATCTTGGACTCTGCGTAAATCAGACAGAAAGAAGCTTGAGGTTTTTGAAATGAGGTGTCTCCGGACCATCCTGGGAGTTCACCTAATGGACAGGGTGAGAAATGAAGAAATCCGACAAAGGCTAAGCATCACAAACACCATCTGTGAAGAGATAACAAAGCGACGCTTGAAATGGTTTGGGCATGTTGTCCGCATGCCGCATCACCGCCTACCATACCAAGCATACAGAAATGACTTTGATGCACGTAGACCCCCGGGACGCCCTCCTACGAGATGGAGAGACCAAGCCCAGAGCGACGTGGGACTACCTTTACCCGAGGCAGAGCTCATAGCCCAGAACAGACCCGAGTGGAACAGAATCTCTCGTAGGGGAGCGAAGGGACACACCGTCCTGTGCACCTAAGTCAGTAAGTCAGTAAGTCATTCATGTTCTAAAAGGTTTCTTTAGAAAATTTAGCAATATTACCACCTTGGGATCATTGGGTTATTTCCACTTTGATACGATCGTTTATAATCGATCATGAATTATTCTTGTACGCGATCCTATTATGTTGTAGACGTGCATAAGTCCAATATTTGTTTGTTTGTTTTTACTCATGTTCTAAAGGGATTCTTTAGGAAATCTAGCAATATTACCACCCTGGCATCATTGGGTTATTTCCACTTTGATACTATCGTTTATAATCGATGATGAATTATTCCTGTAGGCGATAATAGGTTGTAGACAGTCCAATATTTGTTTGTTTTTTCTCATGTGCTTAAAGGTTTCTTTAGATAATTTAGCAATGTTACCTTGGCAACATTGAAAATATGTTGTATTAGCATTATACAGATAATCAGCTAAATTGCATATTTGTTTTATTAGGTCAGAGGCAGGCGCGCCGGAAGCAGTTTTGGATTGGGGGGGGGGGGGGCAAAACCCCAAGGGGGCTCACAATTTTTGTGTATAGGGGCTCATGCCCAACCACACTCTGGGTTGCCAAGTTTGAGCCAGAGGTGAGAGTGAGACATTGCGAGGGAGCGAAGCGACTGAGCGGGGGGAGGGTGTGGGAGGGGGGTGTCCCCCCTCCCACGGCAGGGAGTTTTTGCATTTTTGGACTTGAAATTGTGTAATCTGATGCATACCTAGATAGGAAATTCGGCTATGATTTGATCGACCAGAAAGTTTTAATATATTTTTCACGTAGAAAACAAATAATTGACACACTAATAAATATGTACCCCAAAACACACACACACAACACAACATAAACCATAATTATGCAACATTATGTATGATCCAACAACACACTGCCAATAATGAGTCCCGATGGAGCGAAGCGCCTGAGGGCTGGGGCAGGGAGGGAGGGGGAGGGTTTGGGAGGGGGTATCCCCCTCCCACGGTAAGAAAGATTTTGCATTTATGAATTTGAAATTGTGCAATCTGGTGCATACCTAGATAGGAAATTCGGGCTTAAGATTAACTGCATCTGGGAAAGCGTGTTATGATTTGATATATTTTTCACGAAGAAAGCAAATAATTGACGCACTAATAAATATGCACCACTCCCACATAAATATTGTATTTAGTGTCATACACAGTTCCAACATAAACTATATATGGCTTATGTATGATCCAACAACATGGCATACAGCCAATAATGAATCCCTGATAGCAAACACTGGTAAAAATGACGTCAAATTTACGTCGTTTTTCGTCGTGCACGTCGTCTTAAAGACGTCTTAAATTCACGTCAAAAATTGAAGATTTTGCACCCGCTTTTACCGTCATATAGACGTCATATTTTGACGTGATAATGACGTATTTTTTCCCGAAAAGGCGTCTTTACGACGTCTTGAAGACGTCAATTTGTACCATAAATTACGCCATTTAGACGACATAAAGACGTCTTATTGGTCAATAGAAGACGCAATTTTTACGTCTGGATTTGACGTCATTTCCACCTTGTGTACGTCGTCTTTAAGACGTCGTAAATTCACGTCAAAAAGTGAAGATTTTGCACCCGCGTTTACCGTCATATAGACGTCATATTTTGACGTGATAATGACGTATCTTTTTCCGAAAAGGCGTCTTGAAGACGTCAATTTGTACCATAAAATAAGCCATTTAGACGACATAAAGACGTCTTATTGACGTCATAAAAAGGTCGTCCATACGCCAAAAATAATTGTTTAGATGTCTTTGAAAGACGTCATAATCACGTTGTAATAACGTCGTCTATACGACAAAAAATAATTGGAAAAAAAATGGTTTTTAAAAGACGTCACAATGACGTCGTAATGAGGTCGTTCATACGACAAAAAATTATGGCAAAAACTAGTCTTGTAAAGACGTCATAATGACGTCTTAATATTGTCGTGCGTAGGACACAAACCTTAATGGCAAAAATGGTCTTTCAAAGACATCATAAATACGTCGTTATTTTGTCTTCTATACGACAAAAATAAATACTGAAAAAATGATCTTTAAATGACGTAATATTAACGTCATTTTTACGTCCTTCCATACGCCAAAATCAATTGGAAAACTGGTCTTTGAAAGACGTCACAATAACGTCGTAAAAAGGGCGTCCATACGACAAAAAATGATGGCCAAAAATAGTCTTAAAAAGACGTAAACATGACGTCTTAAAAACGTTGTCCGTACGACACAAACCTTAATGGCAAAAATGGTCCTTTCAAAGACATCTTAAAGACGTCATTATAACGTCTTTTATACTACAAAATAAATACTTAAAAGTGATCTTTTAATGACGTGATAATGACGTTGCTTTTACATCCTTAATATGACGAAAAACCATTGGAAAAATGGTCTTTGAAAGACGTCACAATGACGTTTTAAAAAGGTCGTCCATTCGACATTAAATGATGGCAAAAACTAGTCTTGACAACACAACATAATGACGTCGTATTAACGTCGTCGTACGACACAAACCATAATGGCAAAAATAGTCTTTAAAAGACATCATAAAGACGTAAATTTTAAGACGTTTTTATGACAAAATAAGAAGTGAAAAAAAGGTCTTTGAAAGACGTAATAAAGACGTCGTTATAACGTATTTCATACGATACAAAACAATTGGAAAAACTGGTCTTTGAAAGACGTCTAAATGTTAAAAGGTCTTCCATACGACTAAAAGTTATTAACAAAAACTAGTCTTGAAAAGACGTAAAAATTACGTCTTTATATTGTTGTCATACGACATAAACCTGTATGTCAAAAACGGTCTTCAAACGACATCATAAAGACGTCGTTTTCATGTCTTCTAAACGACAATAATACATTCTGAAAAATGGTCTTTAAACGACGTTATAATGACATCGTTTTTACGTCTTGCATACGACAAAAAACAACAGTGGAAAAATGGTCGTTTAAAGATGTTATAATGACGTCATTCTTACGTCTTTTATACGACATAAGTCATCATGTCAAAAATGGTCTTTAAAATACGTCATAATGACGTCGTATTCTGATCGTTTGTACGACATATGACGTGTTTACCAGTTTACGACCAAATTAAGACGTCATAAAGACGTCAGTCTGCTATCAGAGATAGAGTAAGATTTTTCCCCTTATCCTAGTCCACACTGCTCAAAAACTTTTTTTAAGGCAACATTGCTTAAAAGAAATCACATTCTTTTCTAAATCGTATCTATTTAATTTTTCGGATTAACGAACCCTATTTCATTTTCGGATCAACGAACCTTCGGAATAACGAACCTTCGGAATAACGAACCTGATTTTATTTTCGGATCAACGAACCTTCGGAATAACGAACCCGATTTTATTTTCGGATTAACGAACCTTCGGAATAACGAACCCGATTTCATTTTAGGAATAGCGAACCTTCGGAATAACGAACCTTCGGAATAATGCAACAAATGTTCCGATTAACGAACCCTATTTCATTTTCGGATTAACGAACACTCAGGTATAGGAAATTTGCGTGTTCGGAATAACGAACCTTCGGAATAACGAACCGCACCCACATAGTCATGGATTGGAAGGGGTAGCAGGCGCGCCAGAAGCAGTTTTGGATTGGGGGGGGGGGGGGGGCAAAACTCCTCCCCCAGGTACGATCTAGCTTTTTGCTAAGGGGGGGGGGTTTGACCCAATTTGCTATTTTGAACCCCCGTAAGTGATTTTTTAAAACTTTTTTTTAATTTTCGTCCACGAGCCGCGGAGCGGCGATTTTATTTTGCTATTTTGAACCCCCGTAAGTGATTTTTGTCACATTTGGGTTACTTTCGCCCACGTTTTTTTTGTTTTCACTTTTTTACTGATACATTTTCACTTGGCAGCCCAAGGGGGGGGGGGGGGTTAAAACCCCTAACCCCCCCCCCCCCCGTAGATCCGCCACTGCCCCCACCCCCACCCCCTCCCTCGTTCAAGGGAGGTTTTGGGACTTGAAATTGTGCAATGTGGTGCCATAAAAACATGATCCAACAGAGCTCACAGGTAAAAATGAGCCCCGAGGGAGCAAAGCGACCGAGGGCTGGGGCAGAGCCAGAGGGGGAGGGTTTGGGAGGGGGTATCCCCCTCCCACGGGGAAGATTTTGCATTTGTATACTTGAAATGGTGCAATCTGGTCCATAAAAACATGAACCATATGCCACATTATGTATGATCGAACTATATAGCTTACAGCTAAAAATGAGTCCCGAGGGGGCAAAGCGACCGAGGGTTGGGGCAGAGCCAGAGGGGGCGGGTTTGAGAGGGGGTATTTTTATACTTGAAATGGAGCAATCTGGTGCATAAAAACATAAACCATATGCCACATTTGTATGATCCACCATCATAGCTATAACAGCTAAAAATGAGTCCAGAGCGAGGGGGGGGGGGGGGGGGGTGGGTGGGGGTGGGAGGGGGTATAGAGTTTGCATTTATTTACTTGTAATTGTGCGATTTGGTGCACATCAGACAAAGAGCAGGGCAATGACAACCTACACAGGAACTACGTGGACCGGTACAGAAAAACCCACCCAGACGACCATACGAAAGTTACATGACAAATTTTTTTTTTAAATTAACGTTTTTAAACGTTAGAACTAACAAGTATTGGCCGATACATTTAATCTTTTCTTTTCCCTTTTCTTTCTGTCTTTTTTTTTTTGAGGGGGGAGGGGGCTTTTTTTTTGGGGGGGGAGGGGGGCACAAATGCGTTTTAACCCCCCCCCCCCCCCCCGACTTCCGACGCCTATGAGGGGTAGTCATTCTACGTTTGTTAGTCAGATCGTTAACACATACTTATTGTTGATGATGTCATTAATAATAATGATAATAATGATGATTGTATAGATGTTTTGGTTTTTGAGGGTCGGAATGTTTTATAAGGAAGCACGCCAATTTTGTGTGGATTAGCGTTAGGTTTTCCAGAGTTTTTCTCTTATTAGTTTTTATCTCTGGTTTTTCAACCTATGCTAATCAGGGACGGTATAATCATTATTATCATTATTATTATCTTTGTTGTAAGATTGTATTATATGCTTGTATGCACAAGTTGGAATCGGCATACCATATATAATTGGAATCGACTCCAAGATCATTCAAATCTACTGATTATTTCTCTTTTTATGACAAAAAGTAGCTTTTTTGGCGGCCATCTTGGAAAATGGCCGCCATATTGGATTTTAACAGTAGATACACCACTGGATAGTTACTACAAGTAGCACATGGGGTTTCTGCATACCATATATAATTGGAATCGACTCCAAGATCCTTGAAATCTACTGATAATTCATCTTTTTTTGACAAAAAGCTTTTTGGCGGCCATCTTGGAAAATGGCCGCCATGTTGGAATTGTGCGTGGCCACATTTTTTTTCTGCAAAAGTGAACTAAAGGTAATGTACATGCCAATTTGCTTGCTTGTATGACTATTTGCACGATTTCCTTGATGTTTAACACTTATCTGCCCCACTATAATAATAGGAATAATATCCCCAATTTATGTATCATCTATCACGATTGATGAGTCCATAGATGTGTTCGTTGAACTTGGTACAAATTGATTACCATTCTGTAGCCTATAGTTTTCATTCATTGTAAATGCAAATTGACATCGAAACTAAAATTATCAGTAACCGTTTCAATAGCTCATTTGCATAATGCAAAGCACTTTAATTAAAGGCCTACTGTTTTGGTAGGATGTCTAACAAAAATACTTGCTACTACTGACCTGAAAAATGTAGGTTTTATCGTTTGCATTCACTCAATCAAGTCCGTTTTTTTAAAAGAAATGTGCAATATTTTACCATTTTGTGGACATTAATTTGCATATTATGCAAATTTTATGCAAATTATGTTGAACTGATATACGTGTCACCGTGTGTTATGGTATATTGGCTTTTGATACAAGATGTGCACACTCTTCTGGCTATGATAGTGCATCTAGTTTTTAAACAACTTCATATTGATCCAATCAAACTATAGCTCATTTGCATAATATGCAAAGTACTAATGATGCTAATGTTTCGATTGCGTGTCACCCTAACCTGTTTCATATCTGACCTTAAAAATATAAAGGCTTTATCATTTGCATCCACTCGATCAAGTCTATTTGTTCAACAATATGGAATATTTGATTTTGAGGGGAAACCTAATTTGCATATTATGCAAATTATGTAGTAATTACTAGTACGGTATGCGTTCATCGTGTACTTTATGATCCTAATATACTTTTCTGACGTCAATAGTATATAAATATTTTTAAACAATTAATTTAATATTTTTACATTCAAACAATACCTAATTTGCATATTATGCAAATTAAACCACTTTCCGCAACTTCGATTTCTTGGGACTTTTTTTTGCTTGTTTAAGGGGAGTTTCCTGAACAGAATTCCGAAAAAAAATCCCGTGTTGCAATTTTGCCGAGGTCAAGACCATATATTGACTGGACTATATTCTCCCATCCCACCTTAACAACTACATGTACTGTTTACTTCATGATCCTTTCAACTACTCTCCTTTCCCTCCTCCTCTTCATTTTCTTATGTTACTCATTGAATGTGATTATAACTGGTAAATTTCAACGTGGTAAAATATGGTTCTAAGATGATAATTATTATAATTTTAATCATATTAATAGGAACCACTGGAATTAATTATGTAAATTTATACTTTTGAAATTATTTTGAATATAAAGTCGTGTCTATAGAGAAGTTTAAATTATTATCATTATTATGACGTTCTCAGTAAATAATGAGTAACTTGTATTTTAATTTTTTTTCCATTTATTATGCTTGTAAGTTGTACATTTATTCTTTGTAACCATGTGAAAGATGAACTTCCCTTAATCTGGATAATAAACTCAAATCATCATTGATCGATCATCAATCAGCAATCATCATCACAATCATCACCATCGATATCCTCAAAGAACTCAACATTATCACCATCATATTCAGGTTAATTGTTTTATAATCATCATCGGCGTCTTCGTCATCGTTTAATTTGTTATCATCATGCATTATCGCCATTATCATCATCACCATCTTTATCATCATCATCATCATCATCATCCTCATCCTACTCATTATTCTCATCATCATCATACTTATATTACTTTTGACTGCATAATAAAGACACTTTAATATTCTGAGTATTTTATTTTTACACTGGAATATTTATGATAACATGGCACATATTAATTATCATACACTACCATGACTACGGTCATCACCATCTTTATCATCATTATCATCATCAGTATCCTCATCCTCCTCATTATTCTCATCATCATCATCATACTTATATTAATTTTGACAAAGTGGCTTGACTGCATAATAAAGACACTTTAATATTCTGAGTATTTTTGTTTTACACTGGAACATTTACGAAAACATGGCACATATCAATTACCATACTCTACCATGACTCTACTACTGAAAATGATACAAATTATACTACTGCTACTAATACTAATAATAGTAGGAGTAATACTAATACTAATACTAATACTACTAATATTAATGATAGTAACTATAGTAATAACAATAATAATAATAATGATAATAATAATAATTATAATAATAATAATAATAATAATAATAATAATAATAATAATAATAATAATAATAATAATAATAATAATGATAATAATAATAATAATAATAATAATAGAAATAATGATAATAATAATAATAATAATAGAAATAATAATAATAATAATAGAAATAATAATAATAATAATAATAATAATAATAATAATATCCGACCAAGTACCCATTTATACTCCTGGGTAGAGAGCAGCAATGTGGATTAAATGCCTTGCTGAAGGACATAAAATGCCAGGGGCCCGGGGCATCGATTGGGTTCGAACTCAGATCCCGAGATCGGAAGTCAAGCGCTTATCCGATTGTGCCACAACACCTCCATATTTCATTTCATTTCATTTATTCAACCATAAACATGATAAAAAACAATACAACAAATTGCAACATTAAGACATAATACATTGTTCTATGGTTTGGACCATTGAGAAAGCAAGGCTTGTAGAGAAATGGCCCTTAAATATACATATAAAATAAAGCATACAAAATATAACTAATACAGATATCGCAGATACACACGCACACACACACACACACATACACGAAACCCTATTTGAATATTTTCATAAAATGTACACCTAAATATATAAAAATGAATAATCAATATAGTAAATAGAATGACACATGTATATAACAATGTATAACTATAGTATGTTACAAAGGAAAACGAAAAGATACTTCAAACTACTTTCATAAATGCGGCATGGATTTCAAAAGGTACGTACGGCATTGTTTTTTAAATTTAGTGATTGTTGTGCTGGATTTTATAGAGACTTCTAGCATATTCCACTCTTTTACACCAGTATAACTTATAGAATTCAATGAGGAAGTTAATCTAAATTTTGGTTGATGAAAATGGTGACTTTGCCGTGTGTTATATGAGTGAAGTTCTGAGTTCGCAAAAAACATATTACAATATTTTGCTGGTAATAATCTAAAGTGTACACAATACATAAATATTAAAGTATTAAAAGCAATTAATTCATATATTGGTAAAATATTCAACTTTCTAAAGAGAGGTGTGCTAGGGCAACGCCAAGAAGATTTTGATATAGTTCTTACTGCTTTCTTTTGTATAATGTATAATTTAGTAAGATGGCTTTTGTATGTATTCCCCCATATGTAATTACAATAATTTAAATGTGGCACAACAATACTATTATATAACATATATAAAACATTACAAGGCAAAGTGAATTTAAGTTTTGTGAGTATGCCAACACTTCTCGCAAGAGATTTATAAATTGAGGAAATATGATCACTCCAGTCTAAATATTCATTGATTAAAACACCAAGGAACTTAACATTTTGTAATCGAGATATAATAACATTATCAATATTTAATGCAGGCAAATTTGTGGGTAATCTCCTGTTCCTTGTCCGAAAAATAATGTAATTGGTTGTTTTTTTAGATTCAGGGCCAATTTATTAACCTTGAACCATACTGAGACGTTTTTAATTTCCTTGTCTACTGATGACAAGAGTGTATGTATATTATTGTTGCTCATAAGAGCTGCTGTGTCATCAGCAAACAAGGACAATTTTAGAATATTTGAAGATTTAACAATATCGTTAATATAGACAAGGAACAGGAGAGGACCCAGTACAGATCCTTGAGGAACACCACAAGTATTATATTGCATTGACGATTTGACACCATTGACCATCACAAATTGTTTTCGTTCACATAAATAATCACGAAACCACTGTAAGGCTATACCTCTTATACCGTAATGATATAATTTACTTAAAAGAATGTGATGATCAATGGTGTCAAATGCTTTTGATAAATCCATGAATAATCCTATACAATATTTGCCATTTTCAATTTCATTTTGTATTTGATGGGATAAATTCAAGACGGCTAGGGCAGTTGAGTGATTTTTTCGGAAGCCGAATTGTTCATCTATTAGTACATTATTTAATTGTAAAAAATTATAGAGTCGTTTGTGAATTATTTTTTCCAACATCTTATCAAAAATAGGGAGAATGGCAATTGGCCTATAATTAGTGATATCATTTGCATCATCCTTTTTATAGAGTGGGACTATTTTTGCAATTTTAAACTGTTTAGGAACAATACCTGTTTGTAGGGATTTATTAAAAATACAGCATAAAGGTTCAACATAGTAATATATAGTATTTTTTATAACGTTTGTACAAATATTGTCGGGGCCAACTGATTTGGATGATTTTAAATTTCTAATAATATCAACAATCTCATTTACTGTAGTTGGTCTCATAAAAAATGAATTATATTCACTATCCTTAGGCAAAAAAGAATCATATGAGTTGTTAACGACTGGAATGTTTCCCGCAGTTTTTTTACCCAAAGAAAGAAAATATGAATTGAATTCATCAACAATATCTTTTATAGAATTTAACTTTCTATTATTGTGGTACATAGAAGATGGCAATTTATTGTGTCTCTTATTACCAAGAATATCATTAATTTGTATCCACGTTTTCTTTATATCACCCTTTATTTTAACAAATATGGCATAATAATAATCAGCTTTCGCAGTGCGTAATAAATTAGTTAATTTATTTTTATACTTATTATACTTTTCCTTATTATTATCACATGGTTTTTTCAAATACTTTTTATATAATCTATGTTTTTTCTGAATTGATTTTAATAAACCATTTGTAATCCAAGGTTTTTTAAATTTACACTTATATTGTGTTTTTCTTTTGACTAACGGGAAACATTCATCATATATTGAAGAAAATACCATCATAAAGTGATCATAACACATATTAACATCAATATTATCATTTTCATACATTCTACTCCAAGTAACTTCTTTTAATTTATTCTTAAATTTAGCAATATTTTCATCATTTATCAATCTAGTATGAGTATACAAGGTCTGTTTTGGTATTACATTCTTAATCTTTTTAACGCAAAACACAGGAAAATGATCTGAAAAATCAGCGACAATTAATCCAGTCTTAAAAGTATTTTCTAATGAATTACAAAAAATATTATCAATTAGAGTTGCCGTGCATGGGGTAATTCTGGATGGCTTTGTTATCATCGGATATAAATTATAAGAATACATAGATTCTAAAAAGTTGTTTGACTGTTCATGACTATCTACATTCAATAAGTTTATATTAAAATCACCCATAATATAAAGAGTTTTATTTGTATGATTCAAAGTTTCTAAATAACCATTCATTTTATCAACAAACACATCCATGTTTGTGTTAGGGGCACGATATATACATCCAATTACAATAGGCTTCGTACTTTTAGAAATTAACTGAATAAACAGCGAATCATATTCTTGCGTACTCTGAGATAAATCAGATTGTATTACATAATCATATTCATTAGATATATACAAAGCAACACCTCCTCCTCGTTTATCTTTCCTATTTAAATGAACTAAATTATATCCATCAATACTATACATTTCAATTTTTGTATTCGAATCAAACCATGTTTCGGATATACCGATTGCAGAAAATGAGTGATTTAGTGAGGATAACATACAGACAAATTCATCAAAATTGTGGGGTAAGCTTCTTGCGTTAACATGAAGAAGTGAAAATGTGTCTTTTTCATGAACATTGGTTTGGAATTCATCAGGAAATACATATTTACATTGTTTTTTATATGAGAATAATACATTATCATCGGTACCTAAATATAAATCATCGTCGCATAATATAAAATCATCAGTATTGCCTATTAAAAATGGATTAACTTTCATACGTTTGAACTTTTCTATATCAATGTCATTATTCAAATTAAAATAACAATGCATATTGAGCTTAAAGTCATCATCATGTATATAATGGTTAAAAGGGAATATATTGCAGCAATTACAGCATAACGAGAAAGGTGTAGGGTTTTGACAATTCAGAGATTCACCACAGATTTCACACAAGATCACCATTGTACAAATCACACACAAATACTATAGATACTATATAGATACAACCTTTCCCATTTTCACATATTGGTTTATATAATTTGTATTGTTTTTTGCAAAATACGGAATGTTATGATACTTATGATGATTTTCTCAATATAACGCTGTAATCTTTATGTATATATAGAATTCTTAAAATTACAATATCATGTTTATAATAAAGTACAATCAAACAACATCAACTGTATTTTACAGCACAAAGAAAAACCTAACAACAACAAAATCTATAATAATCATACTTGATAATCATAATTAATTAATTACAATATCATGTATATAATAAAGTACAATCAAACAACATCAACTGTATTTTACAGCACAAAGAAAAACCTAACAACAACAAAATCTATTTGTTCAAAATCTATTTGCTCAAAATTTTTTCTCTATAAAAGTTGATTTAATTATCCTTGGGATTGGCCCAGTTTATAAAGCTTCTGACTAATCGAGCATTGAAAAGGGTTTCATGGGAACAACCACCATTCAAAGGTCTTCGTGGCTTGATGGTTTGAGCACCGGTCTAGCAATCCGGAGGTCTCGGGTTCGATTCCCGGCGAGGCCTATTTTTCTTTGCTCAGTTTCAATCATTTAAATATTTCTAGTCAGTTTTCTCTATGTTTGAATTTAATTAATAAAAAAAAGCTGTATCACTTCGCGTGATCCTGCGCCTTTCTCTATAAAAGTTGATTTAATTATCCTTGGGATTGGCCCAGTTTATAAAGCTTCTGACTAATCGAGCATTGAAAAGGGTTTCATGGGAACAACCACCATTCAAAGGTCTTCGTGGCTTGATGGTTTGAGCACCGGTCTAGCAATCCGGAGGTCTCGGGTTCGATTCCCGGCGAAGCCTATTTTTCTTTGCTCAGTTTCAATTAATTAATACAATGATTACAAACGCAAAGGGAAAACAATAATATTCTAAATAATATTTCACTTTAATTAAAGATCTTACTGGTAAGGAACAAATAATATAAGGTTTTGCGTCATGAACTCGCCTCCAAATAGGGTGGCGCCGTTCATTTATTGTTTTTTGCTACCACTTTCTTTTATTTTTTAAAAACCAGAAAATCTTTCTTAGCAAATTTTGTATCATTTTAAAGAACTATCAGAATATTATCTGTCTGAAAAGTTTGAAAGGTATAACTCTTTCCAAAGTGGAGATACACCTATGTGAAGGTTGGATCCAGAGGGTAGCGCAGGAAGCGGCGCACCTGTACAAAGTCTATGGAAAAATGCCTCTCAAAGTGCAATTTTTCCTAAAACGTTAATAACTTTGTCAAAACTAGTAAAGCTACAATGTTGGTATCGAATAAAAGTTTAAACATTGAACTTAGATGTAAAATGATGTGTAAATTGAGTGTTTTTGCGACATCAAATTTTTAAAAAATCAACACAAACATAGACAATTGGGAGTTGCCTGTAGAAACTCTTGACCTACACACCTTGGCAGATTGGTCCACCAAATGGCTCATGGCATTCAACATTCAGAAATGTGCAGCTCTCACCATTACAAGGAAACACAAGCCGATAGCATCCACGAGTATAACCTGCACAACGAGATCATCCCAAGGGTAGAACAATACAAATACCTAGGAGTTTTTGTATCAAAGGACCTTCGCTGGGCCACTCATTGCCAGAACATCCTACACAAGGCCAACATAACTCTTGGATTGCTGCGGCGAACCCTGTCCTCATGCTCGAAAGAGGTGAAGAACAGGGCATACCTAGCCCATGTACACCCCAACTGGAGTATGGATCCGAAGCCTGGAACCCCTACAACTCCACAGCAATTCAATGAATAGAGCGAGTGCAGAGAGCAGCAGCACGCTTTGTGCATCAATATTACAGAAGGACCACATCAGCCTCTGCACTTGTAACTAGCCTTGATTGGGACCTCATTCACACACGCCGGATCCTAGCACAATCAACCATGCTGTTCAAGATTCATCATGCACTTGTCAACATCCCACCTCCAGTCCTCATCATACCAGCCTCATACTTCGGAAGAAATGACACAACCTCAAATACTCAATACCACAAGCTACAATCGACCCATACAAACTCTCATTCTACCCACGATCCATTCGAATCTGGAATCAACTACCGCACATATAGCAGTCAACGCAACATCTGTGACTGCTTTCCAGAAGGCTGCCCTACCGGCTCTCATCAGATGCATGCAGCCACCGGTGGGTTCGAGGATGCTGTAGATCAGAGCCTGGTTTTTACTCGTACTAAAGCACTCCATTTTTATTGTATATAATGGACTGGTAACACACCAACCTTCACTGTAAATAACATCACTTTTCACCGTCGGCCTATGACGTCACATCACCGTTCATCCCAGTTTAGTTTCCCCAGTGAGCTGCTATAGGGATTATCACTTCAAGGTTCAAGGATACATTTTGTGAATTCTTGGTAAAAACGTTAATATCTTTAAAAATACAAGGCGTAAGACTACACATTTGGTATCAAATTATAACTTACTTATCAAATTGTATTATGTCCCAATAGATTTAGGCTTCACTTTATACTCCAATCCTGTAGTGACTTTAACATAGTGAAAATTATTGATTACTTAAAAAAAAAAATTCTCTCTCATTTAGTATGAACGAAAATATCTCCCGCAAAATAATTATGAACTTCATACAATATCATATTGCTATAAAGGTCTAAGTGAGGTCTGCATGAAAACAGCATTATCATTAGTTTTCTAGAGCTACCTCAGAAATTTTGTTGGAAAATATCAACCTCTAAAACTATAAACAAAATGTGTTGGTTGATATACAAAATTATGTTATTTGTATTACTTTACTGTGTTGATTGACAACGCAATCAAAGTTTATGAATGGAAATATTGAATTTGACTGAACTTGTATTTCCATTAACAGTCATGAGAGTCCTAAACGGGTTAAACGGTGATATAATATGATAACATTGATTCGATAGCATTTTGTGGTTTTTGTATCCTCACGGGTTTCTTCTTTACTTTTCGAAATGAATGATTCGATGTACATTAATTGATTACTTTATTTTGTTACTTTAAAATGCAATAAAATCATACATGAATTGAAATATTGAATTGAACATGCTTTTTCAGTACCATTTCTGAACGGGTTAATACGTTGCATGACAGGATCAAATCGTTTTCTGATGTGTAGATTTTGTGGAAGACAATGAATTGCTTCTGTGATACTACAATAATCTTTCCAGTCTCTGAGGACTGTTCTGATTCTCTTTAGGTCATTTGTATAGAGCTCAATCAGATCACCTTTCCTGTATGAAATAATTATGCGTTTATTCGGACAAGATAACATTCATTCTTTATCAATGTATTTGCGAAAGACAATGAATTGATCTTCTGATACAACAGCAATCTCTCCAGTGGGCAACTCAACCAATTTATTACGGTAATCTGCTAGTGGAAAGTTCCTGAGGACCGTTCTGATTCTCTTCAGGTCCTCTGTGTAGAGCTCAATACTAAGCAGATTATCCTTCTTGCAAGCAATCAGTATGCTATCATCCTTCAAGACAGCAGTGCGTGTATTCTGACTATCCATCTGAATGCTATCAAGGATGGCGCCTTCCCAATCCATGACCTTGACTGACGCAGTCCCACCCCACACTACCAGCTTTTCGCCTTGATTCATGTGACAGATTTCGACAGGATACCCGTGGAATGGAATCTCCCGAAGTGGCACACCACCTTCTGGTCGGAATACAACAATCTTGTTTTCGATTCCAACGTAGATGTTGTCATCACTGTCTACATACATGCCGCCCCAGGCCCAAACTCCACCAGAGCCTGAAAGTGTCTTGAACCGAACATGGAGCCTCTGCAACCCCCGTGTGTACAATATTATATTGTTATCGCAATCTCCTACAACGTAACGACCGTTAGACAAGACAGATACCTTGCTAACCTTCACACCCCTCAGCACTGTTTCATGCGACCCATCAATTGTGAACCACTCAATTGCCTTCCCCTCCCGATAACCAACAACCACCCGTCCATCAGGCAAAGGCACTGCACTCTTTGGGTCTCTATGTGAGAGTGGAAATGTGTTTACCATATTAAGCTGCCAGTCAGATAGTCGCAATTCACCCAGACCAGCTCCCGAATAATTTAATAACAAAAACGCAAGGCCTAAGGGTAACAAAATATTAACAATCCAGAAATACATTGAGTGTGCCCTCCAAATCGGTGGGACCACGGTACGCAGCTGACCCAGGCAGTTGGGAGTAGCACGTTTGATGAATTTCAACTGCTTCACATGGTCCGCTATGAATTTGGGCTGTGTGGCATCAGGATTACTTTCATCCAACATTTTCTCCAAATCACAGCAAATAATGTCGTGCACAGCCAGTGTCTCTCCCTGTAGACCTGTCTTGATACCATTGCCGACCAGAACAGAGGCGCTTCGAATACAAGACAACATTTTGTCATTAGATTCCTTGATCTTGTCAAGTTGTGCGATGTGAGAAGCATTTTCCTGTTTGCATCTGTCCGTGATATCATTACGCTGCCTCGTGAGGTGATTAACTTCTTCTTCATACGATTGGTTGATCTCAGTTATCTTCTGATCTAGTTCCACCTCAACAACTGCTCTATGTTCCTTTACTAGCTCTGTGTGTGCCTCGATTACTGCAATTTTTGATGTAGTTTTCGCCAGAAGGGCTTGTATTTGTTTCTGGATCGTTTTCTTGTAGTCGGACACCTCTTTGATCTCGTGATCTGGATTGTCGTGGTCAATCACACGACATCTGAAGAAGATTGACACCTTACATGATACACATACAAACAAATTCTCTTCCTCTGGATGCTTGATACAGAAACGCTTCACTTTGACCCTTCCTCTCGTGATGTCATCCATGCCGACCACATCGTGTTTCGCGTTCCTCTTAAACTTCCCATGGGCCACGGTACAGGAGTCACACATGTACTCGTCACACTGTGCGCAGTATTTGACTGCAGGAGATTTAGCTTCCGGGTCACATACGGTGCAGCTACTTTTCGCGGATTTCATATCCTCAACCATAGAATTAATCAGAATGTTAGTTTGCAGTTTAGAAATGTCTCCATTGTTTACTTCTGTAATCTGACGACAAATCGGACAAGAGAGCTGGTTTTGTTGTGGATGAGATTCGTAGAGATGGTCTAAACATTCCTTGCAGAACGTATGGGCACATGATAAGAGTTTAGGTTGAGTAAATATCTCGAAGCATAAACAGCATTCCAAACTTTGAGCAACTACAGCGTCTTCACCTGCCATGGCTCTGTAAATAGGATAACTAAAGATGGATAGGAAGAGGACATGAGAGCTGGGGCGCGTTTCATGAAAGGGTCCTATCCAATGAAGTAGTGTTATACTTCAATGGTCCTATCCCTAGGACGTCATAACTGTCACGTGACTGTCACGTGACTACGACTGAATAATACCACCTCTGGAATTGATGATTCTAGTCCTCATATTATTAAATGTACAATAAAAGAAATTAGTAAACCATTATGCTATGTATTTAATGTATCCTTATTAGCAGGAATCTTTCCGAATAAACTGAAAATTGCTCGGGTAACTCCTGTGTTTAAGAGTGGTGATAAATGTGAATTGTCAAATTACCGACCTATATCAGTCCTCCCTTGTTTCGCTAAGATTTTGGAAAATTAGGTGGTTTATAATCGTACTGTTAAGTTCCTTGATCGGAATAATATCTTGGGTAGCTATCAATATGGCTTTCGTAACAAATATTCAACATCCATGGCCCTGACTGACATTGTAAACAAGATTGTTGATACGTTTGAGGAGCATTCTTTTCTTATTGGTATTTTTGTTGATTTGTCAAAGGCATTTGACACTATACATCATGATTTTAAAACACTATGGAATTCGAGGACTAGCACAGTCGGTATAATAGCTACCTCTCCAATCGTTATCAATGTACCAAATATATAAACTGTCTGTCAGAATCCAAGAAATCCTTTTTGTGTAATTATTGATTCTAAGTTAACATGGAAATTCCATATTCAAGAGTTGGATGAAAAGATATCAAAGAACATTGGTATTATATCTAGATTAAGCTATATATTACCAGTTGACGTATTACGGATGTTGTACTCCACACTTGTCTTGCCTTATTTGTCTTATTGTAACTTAGTGTGGGGAAGTACTTTTCAGTCTAGCCTAATAAAACTGGTTGCAAAGCAAAATAAAATAGTACGAATCATATCGGGCATGTCGGGAGCAAACCCGAGATCAAAAGCCGGCGTACTACAGTATATTCAAGGTTAAAGTTGCTCACTTTGAAAGATATTACCACTTACTAGCAGTGTATTTTTATTTATCAATGTATACACAAATTTATGCCTGTCCAGTTTGTTCAGTTGTTCGAGACAAATCAGAGCTTGTATAATTACAATACACGCTCCTCATCATTAATACATTTGCCCAGACCCAGAACTTTGTCATACCAAAATAATATTCGTTTTGCAGGCCCCAAAAAATGGTTTGGCAGAATGTTTGGCTAATTTAGCAGAATTTTCGCTGCTCCCTAGCAGAATAGCATTTTTTTCGCTGGCCACACTGCATGCTACACACGTATGTTGTTAATTTTGTCTCCCGTACCGAATTATCGTATTTTGTAAACACAGAAATGTTATTTTGTATGTCTTTCGTATTCATTATAATTATTATGTTACAGTATTATGAATTGCACATTTATTTCAATACCAGTCTTGTAAACTGTTGTCCACACCTGTACAATTCTAAGCTGAAATATTGTAATTAGCCTGTATTCTATAGATGCAATATGAAATGCAGCTCCTTATCCATTATGTATGCATGATGGCTATTAAAATACTCACATATTCCAAGCTTCGGTCCGTGGTTAAGCCGTCGTATTTATCAACAAATTCCTCAGATTAAGTAATTGGTAATTACTAATTGGGTGCCTTCCAAAGATGAAACAATTTCATCACTGTGTAGCGGCTCATTGTTCAGAGTCGCAACAAGCGAACAACTGTTATCTTAGATTACACTCTCGAACAAACCCCCACACATGTGGTATTAGCATCTGTATAAACAAACCCTTGTTTTCGTATTAATGAGTCCGGAAATCACCGTTCCGCCCACTCGGCAATTTCATGGAATAAGTATTTCTTGACCCACGCCGTTATTATGCAATGGCAGCGGGAAAACTGACCACTCATCGGGCATATTTCCTGCATGCATAATTTTCCGGCATTGTTCTGACCAATCAGGATTAATTGTCCACCACGTGGACTGGTCAAGATTTTGGGGCATCTTCTCATCCCCCATTTTATCCTCATCACTTTCTCCAACACCACCGAGCCACTCGGACATACTCCACTCCTACTCTCCAGCAGAAATAACACTTTTCTTGCTTTTGGGATTTCACTTCGGAACTATATTCAACTATACTGTCCGATACCTTTTTAATCAAAGGAAGTATAAATCGTACAAGTTAACATTTAGTTCTGTTCTACCCTTTTCGTATATGGTCGATTCCAACGAAAAGTGTACACGGCATGTTCAGACCTATTTGATTTTTTTGAAAGGTCCTACAATCTCGATTTTTCTTTGAGCAGATGCATCTTGGCAAGACCTTTCGCGCCATAAAAAATTTGTGACCATTGCATTTATATTTTTTTCTACAGGAACAAAAAACATGCTATTTTTGACCACTTTTGAAAAAAATCTCTTAACGTTTTTTTGAGCGGTTAAAATCTTAGAATGAAGACTTGATACGAATTGGTTTATTTTTACATGGGAAGTTGTTGCATATGTCAGGACTCATTATATGAGTTTTTGTAACTAACTGGCAATCATGTGATTTTTAGTGATTTTTTACCTAGTGGTAAATTTTAAGCGTTGCCTACGAATACATTTTTTAGCACTCATAACCTTATTGAAAAATTCATCACACTATTGAAAATGTGTGCTCAAATTAAACCCTCATGTGTCTGCTATTGAAATGCATTATCAAAAATCCTAGTGTTTTTATTGTATAGCCGTCAGAAATGTCAAAAGCTGAAAAGGCCCGTTTGGTAAAAAAAATGGCATTACCTACGTATACACTTCATCATGTCGTAGTTTCAATATGTATGTAGATTAGTGAGAGATAACTTAGTAACAGATGGAATATAGCATAACGCTAATATGTGCAAGGATTTATCGTTTTCAAATAATGATATTAGGAGATATTCAACAAAATGTGTTGCATTCGTAAGTAACTTTTAACAAATTAAACGTTACTTACGAATACAAACATGACATAGGGAGTTTGATTCCTGCGCTGACATTATTTCAAACTGCAAAATAACGTAGATATTTTGGCTATTTGAAGAAAATGAGCGTGTTATCGTATGAAACAAATTTCCTTTTCATGCGTTATAATGTTCATATTTTTGGGGCATTTAGATTACGAGCACACCAGGTTTAAAAAGTTACTTTTTTTGCCTCATTTAACATTAAACGATCTTCTCCTCCTTGTTAAACAAGCGTAATCATCATATTAATAAATGAATGTATGTGTATGATTCGAAGGCATCCTTTGGCAATATATTAAAATCAAAATAACGATAGTCAATGCTTTAATAAGAACATTAATGTGGCATTTTATCATGGGGACACTCTGTATTCGTAGGTAAAATGTACTCGTAGGTAACAAGACAAAAGTAAACTTTCGGATATTAAAGCCCATTTGTATGTCACAATCAACCTGATAAGTGTGCGCTTTCTAAATCCGACCAGATGCTATCATCATCTAGAGTTTCGACTGAAAATATGATTTATTTTGTTTACAAAGTTTCGAATACACAAAAATAATGATGTCATCATTGATTTTTTTAATCGGTTAATACAAAAAAGTGTTTAAAAACCACATGCATCTGATGGCCCACTATCTGCATCAAGATGATCAACCCATTCGACCCAAAAAAGCAATTGCGGTTGTTCGAATTGCATTTTGGTATTTTTGTCTATGAAATTTTCCTTGTAAAAACATATATCATGGAGTCTGTGTAGCCTACATGGTATCTACGTTGACGTATGCACTATGATTTTGGGCGAACAGTTGTATATAAGCCACATGATAAGTCGACGTAATCGATTACTTCGTATTCCAATCACACGAGAGATTGAATCAGATATGGCTCTTTATAAAGTGGCTAAAATACCGAAGAACACACCATTTGATGTCTTAATATACTATATAAAGATGGTAAGAATGATATGTATAAAATGGCGCTTCATGTAATACATTGGCTCAATTTTGTTAAATTATTTATCTCACAGTCACAATACACCCTTACCCCCTCCAAAAATTTGAATTGAAAAACAATCAATATGTTTCGCCTAACTTCCAGCTATACATGTACCTTATCCCAACCGTTCTCCCATTACCTCAGATATATACTTTTTGTATCTTGGGTAGATAGAAAATTCGATTATTTTTTGTAATATCGCAATTGTGTTTTAGTTAGTATATCTATAAGATGATACAAGTTATTAGCATTTTCTTTATTTAATATTTATATCACATATAACAAGAGCATGTACACTGAAATATTGATACTGTTAAACAGGTTATGATTGCTATAAAGATTTATTTAACGGCCATTTTTGTTGCTAAAAAGTAAAATAACGTAATTGAAAACAATGATGATGCCGTGCTGTGATGTTTTCATAATGCTGCCGTTTGATTGCATTAATATTATTGCAGCATTACATAATGTACACATACATCTCCAAGAATAACTTCGTTTATAATATTCTTGATAAATGTAGCACATAATAAGATTAACCTTATATTTTAGCACAATACAATAATATACTGTAAGACACAAAACTGGAAACAATACGAGTTAATCTTTCCAATTAAATTGGAGGGTTCGAATCAAACTAAGTAAGCTGTTGGGATATGCAGGATTGGCCAATGTGTTTCATAAATATTCAACCCTTTAAGAACATGATAAGAGCGCTGTATGAACTGTTTTTTAGAAATCTCAAATGATCCTTTATTGCATTTATCAAACAGATAATATATTACCACTCATCGTTTGAGCAATCGTTTCAAATGTATGTTTGTCATTTTATGTGCACGCTGATGTACACATTATACAGTGATTCACCCAAATATCAAAACAAATATAGCCTATGCCCTCTCTTTCTCAAATTCGTGTTTTTATAGCTATGTCAGGAACAGTATATATTTACAGACCATAGGTATACAAGTTATTTTTCGTATAGTCAAAATACAGTAATTAACTTTGCCTACTACAGGTATCTTTGGATATATGAACAAAATAATGTTACCTACGAACAAACTATAATATTCGTTTCTGTATTACCCAAATGTATCGTATCCCTAGAAATTCCAGATTAAACATTTTCTTACATAATGTTTGCAATATCCATGATGTGGATACTACCGATCAACATTAGGAATTCAAATCTATAGTCAGGTTTAAATGTCCAAATGTTCACATTGAATATATATTTTGTTTTGAGGACACCACTTATGGTGTCAGTGTAAATTTGTAAGAAGTATTTTTACACCCAATTGATTGTAAGGACATTTGAATGATCGTATATCACTTAGAACTGACAAGGGACCCCCATATTTCGTGACAGTCACTGTGAATAAAAGGTTTTTGTTACCTACGTATAAAGTAAATTACATGTTGCCTACGAATACTTATTTTTCACGTACATTGTATATGTGTCATATTTTTGCGCACAAACCTAAATTTGATATTTTTGGAAAGGGTATTTCCCACTCTTTAAGATAGTGGAAAATAATTCTGATTCACATATTATTAGAGAGATTATGAAAAGTGATACAACCTCATGTTTTTAAGACAGGAAAATCTCAACACACTAATAAAACATTCGAACTTGAAAATTTATAACAGAGTGATGTTTAAAACACAATATGTGAATGTATTCCATGATTAGCATCTTATAGATGAAATAAAAGCATATGTTTGCATGAAGCAGATTGATTTGGAGTTCCATAATCACATTTTAAAAGTAATTCATCTGCATTCGTAGGCAACGTTAGGAAATGTACCATTAACTTCTCAATGCCATTACCTGGCCGTTCGGAGAGATTAGTGATGGCACTTTTTTTCTAGTTATGGTTCACATGTCTACTTAACATGTGCAAAAGGATTAACAAATCAAAGTAGTTTGAAATTCGAACCTAAAAATCTGGCCGTGTACACTTTTCGTTGGAATCGACCATATACGCGAACACTCGTGAACAATTTCTTGTATATATATCTTTATTTCTTCTACCTCGCACAAAACTCCTTTTGTTGTGCGTGCAACCTGGATATATATATATGTGTCTTTTTACTTTCGCTCACGCGAATATATAACTCTTATAAACTTTGTGGTAACATGCCACCTTGACTATTCGTGGAACTGTGTAAATTATCTTTTTGTGACACGAACTTTATATATGTGCCTGGACCCACAGCGCCGATCGGAAACGTCCAGCCAGCGCCGTGACCTCTTATGAATTGTAAGTAGAATACTTTTGTATGTTCTTAACTCATCATTTAACATACTTCTACAAATTCTACAACTGTATACAATGTCCAACATTAAATGGAAAAAGGGTGTGCGGTATTTATACTGGTAATTTTCTGCACTCTTTTGGTAGGTGACGCATCATATACACCAACATAGTGGGCTGGCTTGTTCAGTGTATTGTACATTAGTATTAAACATGTCTGTTGTGGGTCTGTTGTAGTGTTGTAGTGTACAACAGAACAGCTACATGTAGCTGCAGGTAATATGTAGGGTACGTCGCAACACCATAGGGGAAGTTCAATATCACCAGATGCACCTGACCCTGAGCTGACATCATTAACAACAGTATGCAAGCACAGTCAGCGTGTAACACGGGCAGACAAATTATGTGTATGTGTTAATAATAACACATACACATATGGTGTTTTACTAGCTGTTTTAGTTACTGAGATATTGATGAAAACAGGTGCCAGATGGCGGCCATTTTGAAATTCAAGATGGCTGCCATTTGAAGTCTTGATATCCAATTCAGTGGCTTTACCCACATAATAGAGGCCAACTAATGTCAAAATTTTGACATTCCCATACATTTTGTGCATATATAGCACACTCAGTCCTTGGCGTCATTTTGTAATAATAACATCTAATTTCAAGCATTTATAGGGAATACTGGAAATAAATTAATATAAATGGAAGTGAACACATCACGGGGATCACGGGTAGCCCCATTTTATTTGCTTATTTTCAATTATATTGGAAAATAGTAATATGTCATGATTCGTGTGTCTCTATAATGGTGATTAACAGATCTGATTGGACATTTTGAGTAATAATGTTTTTGGAGGTGCGCTAAAACAGGAAATACAAAATGGAGAGGGGAAATGTAGATTGAAAGAAAAGGATGTAGGCACACTGTTTATATTGTGGTAGTGGCCCTTTGGGCCCATAACTGTAATGTTTTCATCGAAGGGGGGGGGGTGGTTAACCCCCCCCCCCCCCCCCCCCCCCCACCCCGCCCCCCTGAACACACGTGCATGCACACACTCGCACGGACGCACACACACACTTATACAAACATGCACTCAGACACACACATACACGCACACACACACGTACACACACATACATACATTGACACCCACACAAACACAGATACACACTCACAAACATAACAAGTACAGACAAGTATACTGTCAATACTAAACTTTTTGAAGTTTGAAGTTTATTAACAACAACAATATCATATATATATGTACATCAACTGTACATAATTTACAAAACAATTAATCACTGCAATAGATAAGTAAAACTTAATTAATGCTTACATACTATAAAACACATATATACAAAAATTAAGGTTGTTGCTAAAAGAAAACCAAAAGGTAGCACAAGTGCTAGTCGAGATTGGTTCTCTCTTTTCACTATATCGATAGTGTATCTCTATATTACAAAATAAGCATTATACTAGATCTTAAGATTATATTGTTTACATTCAAAATACAAAACATAACTAACTGCTAACATACATATAATTTATTTGTTCATCAAATAAATTGTGAGGGCCTTACGAAATGAACATCTTGTTTTTTGTTCTCTAATTTTCTGAGGTAAGCTATTCCAAAGATTTGGTCCAATACAATAAATAGTGAATGTACCTTGTCCTCTTGTTTCATAAGTATGGTGTACAATCTTACAATAATCTAATAATGTGTGTGGTAAATTTCCATTATACAAATCATATACAAATGTTGAAACTGCCAGTTCATGCAAACCAAAAACATCTAATATCCCCAATTGTTTAAACAATGGTCCCGAGGATGTTCTCAATAATGAAAACGTAATAGCTCGCACAGCCATCTTCTGAGCTAAATAAATACAATTCAAGCGAGATTTATAACTGCTTCCCCATACCTCAATTCCATAGTATGTGGGGCTGTATAAACGATTTATACAAGAGCACAAGAATATACCGAGGAACAAAATATCTCAATTTAAATAGCAAACCCACTTTCCTACGAACACACTTATTAACAAAATCAATGTGATGCTTCCAAGACAATGTACTATCAATTTGGACTCCTACAAAAGATGCCACACTCACATCATTAATGTCTGTGTTCGACAGTCGAAGAACACCGTTTACAGCAATTACCCGTCGCTTACTTTTAATAAACTTCGCTGCACAAAGATATTTTCCATTCATCGCAATGTATACACAATTATTAATTAGACTGAGTTTCTCCTTTACACTGCAAACAAGAGAAAGACTTACACGGTAAAGGAGATCAATCTATTTACAAATGATAATACATTTTATAATTTCACAATAAAGAAACTAAACACGAGAGATTTACTTATCTTTAGGGAATACATGACTAACGATGTTCGCAAAGAATATGTTTACATTGCAAGAATTGGATAACATTGAGCAGAACAAAAGGCTATATCACAGGTACAAGTACACGGATACAATGTGATGACCGAAGATGACCAAATTCAATTCGTTGTGTCATCTGATGAAAATATGTTAGTCTCGTTTTATTCATATCCAATAATGAATGAAACAATATGAATGCACTTCATTTGTTAACAAGCAGTTTAGACAGTAGGCCTATACTGCTTAGTATTCTATGTGTTGAATCTTGCTGTGAAGTAAGTCCACACAATGTTAATTCACAGTATGTGCATCACACACAAAAAGCGTGATGGAATATGTCCTTTTAACCCATTTAAAATGATATGGGCCCCGTTGCAGAAAGAGATACAATCGATTGTAAGTTACAATTAATTGTAAGTCAGATTATGTGCTCGAAATGCGCAAATCTGATCGGTTGAAATGCGGAATTTTTTCTTACAATCGGTTGTATCTCTTTCTGCATCGGGGCCATGGTGTTGCTGTAACCCATTCGCTGGACAGGCCCCTAAACTACTTGGGCTGTAGTCTATGTAGAATGCGTATGTGTTACACCAACATCGGACATGCATTTTCAATATGAGTTTTGGAAGATTCTAATTAAAGTTAATTGATAACATTGATTGTCTAGCAATTATTAGTTTTGTAGAATGCAACGAGTTGATCAACTGATAAAACGATCTCTCCATTTGTCAATTCAGCCAACTTAAATACGCTATCTGCCAGTGGAAAGTCTCTGAGGACTGTTGTGATTCTCTTCAGGTCCTTTGTGAAGAGCTTTATACTCATCAGATCATCCTTTCTGCATGCAATCATCATGCGTGTTTTCGGACAAGATAACATTCATTCTTTATTAAAGTTTTTGCGGAAGACGATGAAATTATCTTCTGATACTACAACAATCTCTCCAGTGGGCAACTCAACCAATTTTCTAATATGATTTGCCAGTGGAAAGTTCCTGAGGACCGTTTTGATTCTTTTCAAGTCCTCGGTGTAGAGCTCAATACTCATCAAATCAGCCTTCCTGCATGCAATTAGTATGGTATCATCATTCAGGACAGCAATGCGTGTATCCTGGCCATCCACCTGGATGTGATGAAGGACGGTGCCTTGTAAATCCATGCCATCGACGACCCTGACTAAGTTTGTCAAATCGAAAACTACCAGCTTTTTGCTGTGATTCATGAGACATATCTCTTGGCTCATAGCCACGGCACGGAATCTCCCGAAGCGGCGCACCACCTTCTGGTTGGAATACAACAATCTTCTTTTTGCTAGAATAACCAACGTAGATGCTGTCATCTCTGTCTACATGCCGCCCAAACCTCCATCATTACTTGAGAGTGTATTGAACTGAACATTGAGCCTTTCACACCCCTGTGTGTACAATATTATATTGTTATAGATATCTCGTACAACGTAGCGACCATCAGACAAGACAGATATACGCTGTCCCTTTACACCCCTCAACAGTGTTTCCTGCGGTCCATCAACAGTGAACATCTCAATTCCCTTCCACCCTACAACAGCCACTCGCCCATCAGGCAATGGTACTGCATCCCATGGGTATCTATGTGAGAGTGGAGATGTGTTCACCATATTAAGCTGCCAGTCATATAGTCCCAGACCAATCTGCGAATAATCATCTTCATCATCACTATTGTCATCATTGTCATCATCATCTTCACCATCATTATCATCATTATCATAAATGCCATCATCACCATTCTCATCATCATCAAGCAAAGGCACTGCATCACATGGGTCTCTATGTGAGAGTGAAAATGTGTTCACCATATTATGCTGCCAGTCTAATAGTCGCAATTCACCAAGACCAGCTCCCGAATAATTTAATAACAAAAACGCAAGGCCTAAGGGTAACAAAATATAACAAATCCAGAAATACATTGAGTGTGCCCTCCAAATCGGTGGGACCGTGGTACGCAGCTGACCCAGGCTGTTGGGAGTAGCACGTTTGATGAATTCCAACTGCTTCACATGGTCCGCTATGAATTTGGGCTGCGTGGCATCAGGATTACTTTCATCCAAAATTTTCTCTAAATCACAACAAATCATGTCGTGCACAGCCAGTGTCTCTCCCTGTAGACTTGTCTTGATACCATTGCCGACCAGCACAGATGCACTTCGAATGCAAGACAACTTATTGTCATTAGATTCCTTGATTTTCTCAAGTTGTGCGATGTGTGAAGCCTTTTCTTGTTTGCATCTGTAGGTGAGATCATTACGCTGCCTCGTAAGGTGATTTACTGATTCTTCATACGATTGGTTGATCTCAGTTATCTTCTGATCTAGTTCCACCTCAACAACTGATTTCTGTTCGTTTACTAGCTCTGTGTGTGCCTCGATTATTGCAATTTTAGTTGTAGCTTTCGTCAGAAGGGACTGTATTTGTTTCTGGATCGTTTTCTTGTAGCCAAGCACTTCTTTGATCTCGTGATCTGGATTTTCGTGGTCAATCACATGACATCTGAAGCAGATGGACACCTTACATGATACACATACATACAGCTTCTCTTCCTCTGGATGCTTGGTACAGAAACGTTTCACTTTGACCTTTCCCCCCTTGATGTCATCCATGCTGACCACAGTATGTTTCGCGTTCTTTTTAAACTTTCCATGGGCCACTGTGCAGGGATCACACATATACTCGTCACACTGTGCGCAGTATTTGACTGCAGGAGATTTAGCTTCCGGGTCACATACGGTGCAGCTACTTTTCGCGGATTTCATATCCTCAACCATAGAATTAATCAGAATGTTAGTTTGCAGTTTAGAAATGTCTCCATTGTTGACTTCTGTAATCTGACGACAAATCGGACAAGAGAGCTGGTTTTTGTTGGGGATGAGATTCGTAGAGATAATCCAAACATTCATTGCAGAACGTATGGGCACATGATAAGAGTTTAGGTTGAGTAAATATCTCGAAGCATAGGCAGCATTCCAAACTTTGAGCAACTTCACCTGCCATGGCTCTGTAAATAGGATAAATAAAGATGGATGGGAAGAGGTCATGAGAGCTGGGGCGCGTTTCATGAAAGGGTCATATCCACTGAAGTAGTGTTATACTTTATTTATTTATTTTATTTATTTATTTATTCCTGCATGTCTCATAGTAAACAAGTTCGTACATAAAAATAAACCGTCATAACATCGAAATAGAAACACACAGAGGTCGGCAATATAAGCTAGAAGCTTGAAGTGATGCCATACCTAAGATATCACAAGTTTGACATATTCTAAAAACATAGATAAACATAAATTAATACATACAAGAAAAAAGTAATAAAAAGCAAATATGAAACATTATTTACAAGTAAAGAGAAAGATGATAGTTAAGTCTCTACAGTATCAATGGTCCTATCTCTAGGACGTCATAACTGTCACGTGACTGTCACGTGACTACGACTGAATAATACAACCTCTGGAATGGATGATTCTAGTCCTCATATTTTTAAATGTATAATAAAAGAAATTAGTAAACCATTATGCTTTATATTTAATTTATCCTTATCAGCAGGAATCTTTCTGGATAAACTGAAACTTGCTCGGGTAACTCCTGTGTTTAAAGGGTGACTAAATTACAAACACATGTTGACTTTTGTTGATCTGTAATAATGAATACATCACATATCTTTTGACTATTTAATGTACATTTTTATTATATTTGTTTTATATTATTTTTTCTATTACTTTTATTCTACCTGCTAAGCTTCATATATCTTTTGTTCATGTTTATCTAGCTGACTGATGGTTGAATGGTATTATGATGTCACAAAAGTCAATGCTGGAGTGTTTTTTTAGGGGTGGATCTTAGCAGGTAGAATATAAATATATTAAAAATAATATTAAAAATGTGACAAAAATGTACATCGAATAGTCAAAATATATGTGATGAATTCATTATAACAGATAAACAAAAGTTGTAATTTAGTCACCCTTTAAGAATGGTGATAAATGTGAAATGTCAAATTACCGACCTATGTACATCAGTCCTCCCTTGTTTCTCTAAGATTTTGGAAAAGATTGTTTATAATCGTACTGTTAAGTTCCTTGATCGGAATAATATCTTGGGTAGCTATCAATATGGCTTTCGTAACAAATATTCAAGATCCATGGCCCTGACTGACATTGTAAACAAGATTGTTGATACGTTTGAGGAACATTCTTTTCTTATTGGCATTTTTGTTGATTTGTCAAAGGCATTTGACACTATAAATCATGATATAAATTAAAACACTATGGAATTCGAGGACTAGCACACAGTTGGTATAATAGCTACCTCTCCAATCGTTATCAATGTACCAAATATATAAACTGTATGTCAGAATCCAAGACATTTTTTTGGTGTAATTATTGATTCGAAGTTAAAGGGAAAGTTGAGTTTTGGTAGAGAGGGCGCTACTTACTTAATTGGTTTGTGAGGTAATGAAAAACTGAGTGTAAAATTTGAAAGAGCATAATATTTAAACAATAAAATCATCTTTGTTTGATCAAAATCGGTTCAGAAACGGCTGAAATATCCATAAATATAACAATTTGTAATAAACCCGGGCCCCGGGTTTATTAGAGAATTTTGAACCAGCCGTTAAAAATTCAAAAAAATGCTTCCTCTTTTCAAAAAAGTTACAAAATAGGTATTTAAATAGTTGTTGGTTATTTCTCTATCTAATCACTATTTCAACAAAGCATCACATGCACAATATTTTATTCAAAATGGTTGAAACCGATGAGTGTTTAGAGAGCGCCCTCTTACGTTTTAACGGCTCTTTTTTAATGATAACATGATCTTTACTACGTCATTTGTAATTTTGTGTTCCTTTCTAGTTATAACTATTAGTTTGTAATGTAATGATGCAGGTTTTGGTTACTAAAATTCAGTTTCACTAAAACTGTACTCTCCTTACCAGAACTCAACTATCCCTTTAACATAGAAATTCCATATTCAAGAGTTGGATAAAAAGATATCAAAGAACATTGGTATTATATCTAGATTAAGTTATATGGGCAACTCCAGCGTCACGGACATTACAAATCAGAGAATTTTCATGACTTTCCAATGCCACTACTAATTCATACCTCTAACTAATGTCTAACTTTTATTTTGATTACAAAACAATATCCTAGTTAAGTATGCAAAAAAAGTTTCAGAACATTTATCCAATTCGTTACTGAGTAATTCTGCCAAATGTGCGCCGTCACGGACATTACATCTTTTGGACATGATTTTTTGCATCCATATACATCTTTGCAAAAGTCTGTGAGTTCTGAGACCTCACAAAGGTGATTTAGGTATTTAATTATAGACAAGGCAATGATGAATTGAATCCAAGTTGTTTTGGGGGAAACGGGCCAGGCATATGTGATCTAGACAACAAAACGTTGCGTCACGGACATTACATTTTCAGCGTCACGGACATTACACTTTTGTCCACTTTTTCTAAACTCAGAAATAACCCGCAAAAAATGCTCCATTGTGCATGACACTTTTTTAATTGTACGTTTGATATGTAATCAAACAGTTTTGAGAACAAAAATTATATTTCAATTTTTTTTTCAATTAGCAAAAAATTATTTTTAAAATATTAATAATTTTTCCAAAATTATTGTAAAATTTGAAATTTTTCAACAGAATGTGCAGTGAACCAAATGTTCAACTATTAAAAAAAATATTATACATTTTTAATGAGGTACAATGCTGTTTTGTGGCAAAAAATTGTAAAATCTAAAAAAAGTTGTGTACATCATGGGCATAACACATGGAAAATCATGGACTAAGAGTATAATTTTTGCAATTTGATCATACTATATGAGATTTAACCATCTCTTTCTCCTCCCAGTAAGTTATAGTCAAGTCTTTATTGATTATTGAGACATGCATGTTCAAATTAAGCAAGGAATTTAGTTTTATAAATAGTTATTAATGTGATTATAGTGATTAACGATACAATTATATTAAAACTTGAACCAGGAAGGAAGGAGTCCCCCTGTTACTTGGGATTATCTTATTTCTTGGCTAAAGTAAGACATTTACATAAGAAAATAATGCTTGATATTGTTTTGCTCTGCTTTTTTATACTTTTCACTGTGTATGTAATGTCCGTGACGCAGCCGTGACGTAATGTCCGTGACGCCATTCTGGACAAGCCATCAAATATTTTAGTAAATGCTCTTGATATACTTTATGATATAACATTCTAGCTTTGCAAATGAATTTTGAATTAAATTGAATTAGGACTTCTGCTTCTACAAAAACTTTTATATCTAAAACGTCACGGACATTACACATCAATGTTGTAAGAATCAAGATTTTATCCAATAACAGTTTTCAAAAAGTAAAGATTTTTACACAATTTCCTTTTCTATGATGTTAAAACAAAGCATAAACAAGACATTAGAAGTAGAATTATTGTTCTGAAGTGATCCATATTTTTAAATTTTATTTCACAAACAACGGATGCAAATTTCATCATTTTTGGGGGTAATACATACAATTTTTGTCCCAACTTCAATGGCCAAAAAAAAAATATTCTGCATTGAATTTCAAACTTTTTTCCTTTAGTCATCAAAATATGGTCCTTCCTCATTACTATCCAGTAGTTAACAAGGCTGTCCCATGAGTTTCATTTTTCCATCCTTGGGTGACATTTTTCGTGGAATTGCCCATATGTTACCAGTTGACGTATTACGGATGTTGTACTCCACACTTGTCCTGCCTTATTTGTCTTGTTGTAACTTAGTGTGGGGAAGTACTTTTCAGTCTAGCCTAATAAAATTGGTTGCAAAGCAAAATAAAATAGTACGAATCATATTGGGAGCAAACCCGAGATCAAAAGCCGGTGTGGTGGGCGGTTTAGTCCCCCCGCGAGGATAGTCCGGCCTGACGATTCCCGCCCGCGAAATTTGTCTCCCTCGTGCGTGAATCGTCTCCGGGGGACGCGTATCGCCGTTACTGCTACGGTCGACGCAGTCCCCCCGCTGAATACGTCCCTCCTTTGAAAGCTTGTTTTAGACATAGATTTATTCTCGCCATTGGGGGGGGGGGGGGTACAAATAGTTTGTAACCGAATGACACCTAAATGGGATTTGTGTTCACATAGCATATGGGGGCGGGGGGGGGGTACAAATAGTTTGTAACCGATTGACACCTAAATGGGATTTGTGTTCACATAGCAAACCCTTAGGGTAGGGGTATATGGACCTGTTATTTAGCTATTTAGCGATTTAGCTGTTTTAGCTGTTTATGAAAGTTAATTATTTGTATTAAGTGCACATTGCAAGCACACTGATAGCACCCTGAATGGAATGATTCAAGGGTTACCCATATTGATCATCTCAGTGGGGTCCAGGGGTGGCTCCCGGAAGCTCTAGGATTCTGTATATCCATAACAAACAAAATAGTTAACTATTCAAATTAATAATAAGTTATTTATTTTAGTGAGCATAAAGCATGAACTCCTGCATAATTGCGTCCAGGAGCCTGTGTCAGATGGCCTTAATGGGGATTTAGGGGCACAGCCCCATGAAACACTCTAGCTCCCAAGAAGACTACTGTTTTAACTTTCACATAATAATTGAGAGTGGGCAATGTCCCTTCATTTTAGTTTTATTTTATATTTCTGAACCCAAAATATGGAAAGAGTTAATATTGGCCATAGGAAGCGAAGTGATCGAGGGCTGGGGCACAGCCAGAGGGGGAGGATTTGGGAGGTGGTATCTCCCTCCCGCGGAAGATTTTGCATTAATAAAGGCTACTTGGTGCAATTTAATTGGTGCACGTCACACAAGCAGCCAGAGCAACGCCAGCCTACACGGGAACTACGTGGCCCGGTAGCGTATATTTTTTTTACACCACTGTTCGACATGTTCGCCCAAAACGGGCCAAAAACGCGCTGGTAAGCCAAGACTACAGTCTGCTGTATGCCATATAAATTATATGCAACACACTCAGCGACCTTGCGATATCGATCTAGCGAAGACAAGTCCAAGGGCGAGGGTGACCATTAATTAGTGGCTGATCTCGATGCTGACTACGACCACGACGTTGGGACTAGGAATATTGATGTACGCGTAGATACAATGCACTCACAGTCACCATGGTGTGTGAAACTACGATTTTATTGAGAAAATGGCTATAGATAGGCGTTTGATGCATAGAAATTGTATCGCAGGCGTTAGTTGCATACAGATAGAGCGCGTGCGCTAGTCTTGGGTTACCAGCGCGTTTTTTGGCCCGTTTTGGGCGAACATGTCGAACAGTGGTGTACAAAAAATATATACGCGGCCCGGTACAGAAAAAGTACTCACCCCAGACCATACGCAAGTTTCGCAGCGAAAATTGAAAATGGATGTATACAAGTTTTTGAACGTTATAATTAATAAGTCTTAGCTCATACATTTATTTTATTTTTTTTGTTGGGGGAGGGGGGAGGGGGGGGGGGGGCAAAATGCGTTTTGCCCACTTTTTGGATTGGGAGGGGGGGGGGGGGGGCGGCCGCCCTTTTGTCGTTTTCATAACATTTGTCAACAAAACATCGTAACGATGCATGTGTTTTGAGGTTGACGCATATTTCTTTAATTCCTGGCTCCCCTGGCCGCCTGCCAATCCAAATAACCACCCTAAGATATAACCGTGGCAGTCACAATCAGCAATAAGACAATTTACGAGGGGTTCACGGAGGACCATGGAATTGCATTAGGGGGCAAAAGTTTCTCAACAAAATTAAATTGAATTACCTGTTCAGATGGCCTATAATCACAATCTGTGCTTTATAATTGATTTATTTTCGGCCGATTATGGCCTAAATGAATCATTATATTTACACTTGTTTTGGCCGATATGTTTTCACTTTTTCTGGAATTTGCATTTTCGGGGGGAGGGGGGCCTGGGGTGCGTGCCCCCCTCAAGCCCCCCTTAGCTATGCCCCTGCTAAAAGCTATTATTTTGATTGTTTAAGCACTATATTAGTGTTATTTTTGGGGGGCCAACATATACCTGTGGGGCTTCCATCCGCGTGCTTCCATCCCGAGTCCCCGGGCCTTATACTTATGCCCGTGTTATTATATTATTTTAAGAATTGTTTTCTTCAAAATGGTGTGCTTTACTAGCTGTATGAAGACAGATTTTGTTATTTTGTTCATGAAGTTCTTCAATATTTGTAGGCCTACGTGTTTTATCATCGCTAATCATATAAACTTAAGGACGTTCCCCAGTTAAAGTGAAGTCCATGTCAGTTTCTTCAAACTTTCCATACCGTAACTTTGACCCATCCGAAGCCCAAATATGCAAATAAAACCATAGGTTCGTGTGCTTGTTTTTCTTCTACGGGACTCTGAAGAATATGGCAATCTGACGTCCAGTATAGAATGATAGCGTTACAGGATCAAGGCCATGATAGGCAACAAAATGTCCAATAGCAAACTTAAATCCCCATAATTCTTTCAAAATCCACGTAATTTTCTCCAAACTTGGGAGAATTGTAGAGAAAGGTATCCAAAACGAGGAAACAAAAATTAAAGTTGGGGGTGTATGCTCTCAATCATGCTCTCAATCAGGGGCATGACCATGCCTTATTGTCAGTGGACTCCACAACAGTATTAAAATGATTACCATTAGTATTATGATGGATTTAGTGTGGTCAGGAGACTAAATAAATATTCTTTATTTGTAGTTGTCTTTAATATTTTTGAGCTCAGATTACAGGATATTATTACAGCCGTGGATAGTTTTGAAAAATTTACCCAACAATGCTTTCTATGACCTACGATAACAACCAGGTTGGACAATTTAACTGCTGAAAGTATGAAGTGAAAATTGAAAAGTGCCCTTTCATCATGTATACTAACCATACTTTCTGAGATACGCATACATATTTTGAATGAGAGAACCAGTTATAAAACAAAAGTCCATTATTGCCGATAATAATATCTACCAAGCCAAACAAACAAATACATGCAAAACATCAAATGTAAATTGTAGTTTCGGCAAAACATGGTATTATCGCTTTCTGTGAATGATCTTTTCAATTTCTGACTCGCCAACTGATATCCCAGATTTCCGCGAATTTTCTATTAATTTCTTAAGTCACCAGCTGCTATCACTGATATCCACGAATGTTCTATTCATTTTCTAAGTCACCAGCTGCTATCAATGATATCCGCGAATGTTCTATTCATTTCTAAGTCATCAGCTACTATCACTGACATCTGCGAATGTTTTTATTCATTTTCTAAGTCACCAGCTGCTATCACTGATATCCGGCGAATGAGTCACCAGCTGCAATCTCTGCTTTCCGCGAATGTTCTATTCATTTTCTGAGTCACTGCTTGCTATCACTGCTTTCCCATTATAGCAGTGCACTGCAACCCTTCTGCACTTGGTTTTTATGCCCTGACAACGGCAGCCTATGTAGCATGAACCGCCTTCTTTGAGCAAGAACAGTTCTTCTAGCATCCCCTGACACATCCACACGATAGTGTCTTTTTCCATCGATTCAGGCCAGGCTTGTTGTGTAGATCAGGCGCGCCGGAAGCAGTTTTGGATTGGGGGGGCAAAACCCGAAGGGGGCTCACGATTTATGTGTTTAGGGGCTCATGCCCGACCACACTCACAGGGTTGCCAACCCCCCCCCCCCCCCCCTCCCCCCCTCCCCCCCTCCCCCCCCCCTCCCACGGTCAAGGGAGCTTTTGCATCTTTGGACTTGAAATTGTGCAATCTGGTGCATAAAAAACATGATCCAACAACATAGCTTACAGCCAGAAATGAGTCCCGAGGGAGCGAAGCGACCGAGGGCTGTGGAAGAGCCAGAGGGGGGAGGGTTTGGGAGGTGGTATCCCCCTCCCACGGGGAAGATTTTGCATTTTTATACTTGAAATGATGCAATCTGGGGCATAAAAACATAAACCATATGCCACATTTGTATGATCCAACATCATAGCTTACAGCTTAAAAATGAGTTCTGAGGGAGCGAAGCGACCGAGGGCTGGGGCAGAGCCAGAGGGGGAGGGTTTTGGAGGGGGTATCCCCCTCCTACTGGGAAGATTTTGCATTTTTATACTTGAAATGATGCAATCTGGGGCATAAAAAACATAAACCATATGCCACATTTGTATGATCCAACATCATAGCTTACAGCTAAAAATGAGTCCTGAGGGAGCAAAGCGACCGAGGGCTGAAGCAGAGCCAGAGGGGGAGGGTTTGGGAGGGGGTATCCCCCTCCCACGGGGAAGATTTTGCATTTTTATACTTGAAATGGTGCAATCTGGGGCATAAAAACATAAACCATATGCCACATTTGTATGATCCAACATCATAACTTTCAGCTAAAAATAAGTCCCGCAGGAGCGAAGCGACCGAGGGCTGGGGCAGAGCCAGAGGGGAGGGTTTGGGAGGGGGTATCCCCCTCCCACGGGGAAGAATTTGCATTTTCATATTTGAAATGGTGCAATCTGGTGCATAAAACATAAACCATATGCCACATTATGTATGATGCAATCATCCAACAATATAGCTTACAGCCAATAATGAGTCCCGAGGTAGCGAAGTGACCGAGGGCTGTAGCAGAGCCAGGGGGTTGGGAGGGTATCCCCCTCCCACTGGGAAGATTTGGCCTGTATATACTTGAAATGGTGCAATATGGTGCATAAAAACATAAACCATATGCCACATTTGTATGATCCAACATCATAGCTTACAACTAAAAATGAGTCCCGAGGGAGCGAAGCGACCGAGGGCTGGGGCAGAGCCAGAGGAGGAGGGTTTGGGAGGGGGTATCCTCCCACGGGGAAGATTTTGCAATTATTTACTTGTAATGGTGCGATTTGATGCACGTCACACAAACAGCAGAGCAATAACAGCCTACACAGGAAGTACGTGGACTGGTACAGAAAAACCCACCCCAGACGTGCAAGTTACACAACAAACTGAGATAATTTGTTTGCGCGCGAAGCGCGCAGCGAAAATGTTAAATGGATGAATAACTCAGTTTTTAAATGTTAGAATTAACAAGTATTGGCTGATACATTGAATTTGTTCTTTTCCTTTTTCTTTCTTTCTTTCTTTTTTCTTCCTTTTTTTTTGAGGGGGGGGGGATTTTTTTTTTGGGGGGCAAAAACGCGTTTTGCCCCCCCACTTTTTGGATTGGGGGGGGGGGGGGGGGGCGGCCGCCCCCCCCTGCCCCCCCCCCCCCCTTCCGGCGCCTATGGTGTAGATGACACTGGAATTGGTTTCCCATCAGTCAAGGACCATCCGAACTCTGTACACGATGGAATGTTTGGCTTGGCGATGTGCGCATTCTTGGCAATGATGGTCGCATGAGCAGCTCTATTTAGGTGCAAGAGGAAAGCATCTTCTGTGGGAGGCAGCAGCTTCAGGAGAGTTGACTTGTTGTTCAAGAACTTGTAGGCTCTCAATTTTTCAAGATCAGAATCTTCAAATTGGTCGCTTTTGGTGGTGTACACATCTATGGTCAGTTTTCGTGCCTGGGTGATGAGGTCGCCTGTTATGGTATTTGCTTGGTTGTCACCATAGTCTACCACTGCAGTTGTGTTTCGTTTCATGCTGCTCTTGAGCCATGCTTTCTTGCCGCTGAAGCATGGGTAGCTAGTGGTATCTCTGCCACTCAGACTGCGCATGACACAGATTATTGTTAGTGGTGGACAACTCTACATTTTTTATTTCATAGGGAAGCATGAGTGCAGTAATAGTCCTCCATCTTTGTTCAAGAAAGACGGCAGTATGAGAAGTGGTACCAATGCTAGCCTGGTGAAGGTCTTAAAAAGAGGAAACCAAAGTGACATGTGTTTCCGATTTGCCTCAGGATGACAACAAAACAGCAGTTGTTGTTGATGCAATGTGCGCCATACGGCGCTGGTCATTTCACAAAGGGGAAACATTTGAAGCAATCGCCGAACGGTACACAAATCTGTTGCTGAAAGATGTTCCTGTTGGTACCGAGATCATACACTTTTGTTACGACAGATACATTTGAGCCAGCCTGAAGTCTGCTGAGCAGGAACAGAGGTATACCCGATCCAAATTAGCCAAGGTATATGAAGTCAGTGGGCAGTACACAGCTCCTGATCGACAGGAGTTTGTCTCTGTATCAGCGAACCTTCTGAGCTTCCTGTGTGAAAGGTGGTGTGAGAATGAACAGCGTGAACCTTCTCTTGGCCAAACTCATCTGTACCTTGGTGGCGGATTCAGAGAAGAAACAAAAAGTGTGCTCCTCACAGGAGGATCTGTGGTGGAAGTTCCAGCCCTTGAATCTACACAACAGGAGGCTGATACACGGGTCATACTCCACACACTCTACAGTCTCAAGAATGATGGAGTCGACAGCGTTGTCATACATACCACGGTGCAACAAATCTCACGGATCTCTCAGAGATGTGGGTGAGGACAGCCCATAATGCATACCTACCTATCCATGATATGATTGTAGGACTGGGGCCATCACAGAAAATGAATATAACATTCACGGATATCAATGATAGCAGCTGGTGACTAAGAAAACGAATAGAACATTTGCGGATATCAGTGATAGCAGCTGGTGACTTAAGAAATGAATAGAAAATTCGCGGAAATCTGTGATATCAGTTGGCGAGTCAGAAATTGAAAAGATCATTCACAGAAAGCGATAATACCATGTTTTGCCGAAACTACAATTTACATTGTATGTTTTGTATGTATTTGTTCATTTGGCTTGGTACATATTATTATCTGCAATAATGGACTTTTGTTTTATAACTGGTTCTCTCATTCAAAATATGTATGCGTATCTCAGAAAGTAGGGTTAGTATACACGTATAGAAAGGGCATTTTTCAATTTTCACTTCATACTTTCAGCAGTTAAATTGTCCAACCTGGTTGTTATCGTAGGTCATAAGCATTGTTGGGTAAACATTTCACAACAATCCACGGCTGTAATAGTATCCTGTAATCTGAGCTCAAAAATATTAAAGACAACTACAAATAGAGACTATTTATTTAGTCTCCTGACCACACTAAATCCATCATAATACTAAAATGGTAATCATTTTAATACTGTTGTGGAGTCCACTGACAATAAGGCTTGGTCATTGCCCCCCCCCCCCCCCCCCCCACCGGACCCCCACCCTCCCTACTCCACAACTCTTATTGTGTCTGATTCATGGAACACTAACAAGGTAAATTTATTATGTTTTGATGCATTTTTGTATCAGTGAATGTAATTTTGAAGAGATCTAAAGAAATAATTACATGAGCAGATTCAAATTCTTATTTATTTCTTTGTTTGTATTGCTTATGTTCTTTATTGTTTAGTGTTTTTAAATAGTTTATATCATGGTAAACATATATCTTAAGTTATTTTGATGCACATTTAGTTTATAATGATCAAAATATATCATTGTTTTTAATTATTGGTACTATATTTGCTTTTTATACATAAACGCTCCATTAAAAATGTCACTTCCGTGTGTGACGCATCACGCTTTAACAACATTTTTCACAACAACCAAATATGCAATATGCTCAAATTTGGTATCACATGATGCGCAGGAATCTAAGGAAGATGTCCATGAATTTACAAGCAGATATCATCAAGCATCGTGGTGTAATCATGACAAATGTGAGATCGGGACTTCATGACCCCTAAGGCCTAAACCCACCATATAGCTACAGTAGGGGTGATTTTCTTAAAACTCATTCTGTGGGCTTCGAGCAGCTTGTCCGCGAGGTTGTCCACCTAGATTGTGTTCCTAGAAGGTCCTAGAAGCCATTTCTGGCCACCAACCTTTTACAACAGGCAAAAGCTGATATCCGAAAAAAATGGGTGTTTGCCCCCTGGGTAAAAATTATAGAGAAAGGGTTACTGAATACAGAAAAACTATAAAAATGGGGGGTTCGTGTGCTCGTTTTTGTGCTAGCAGCGCCCCCATGCGGCAGAAAACATCGTAAGACCACAAAATCTGGTCGGGAACCTATCCAGGGATGCAATGATGGGGTGGGTTCATAAAACCTGTGTTGTACATTCAAAACCCATGTCACTTTCACAAAACTTGCCAAAATTGCCGTGATATGGTGGGGAAATATTCACAAAGGACGGTGTTTTTTTGTGTGTGTTTTACTTGCAGCGCCCCCATGTGGTATTTTGTGTGTTAAACTCCACACCGCCGGACAGGTTCTTTCGCCAAACTTGACATAATTGTGGAAAAGGTGATAGGCCTACTGGAGGAAGACAAATCAGGAAAGGGGAGTTGTAACATATTAGTCTGCCCTCCCAATGAAAAAATAATTCTTGATCTATAATAGTGTTGATTGTAGATTGCATTTGTTTGTTGTTGCAGTGGTTGATATGCTGTAAACTGTCGCGATGTACTTTGCGTCCCAAAAAAGAATGAAACATAGAAAAAAAAACAGAACCCTGAAACAGGGGTAATTAACCCACTGATAGAGTTTCACAGTGTAAAAACAATTCTTGGACAAATCATGCTTAGTATCAGTGAAAATGTTTAACACGAGTCAAAAGTAAGAGAAAAAATATCTGCACAATTTGTGCCAAAATATGTTGCAATTCAATGTACAGTTGTTTTCTCACACGAAACCTTGAAATGCAAATGATCGGGCAATCCTCAAATTGGAAAACATTTCGCTGACTTAACACTATTATCAAATTGGCAGTATTTGATCCCGAAAATGAAAAGGAAATGTTTCTTGTTGCATTCATAATGAAATACATCACCTTGAAAAAATATTATAACAAAATAGTGAGTGTAATATTGCCAATTTGATGATAGAATAGATCTTTTGCCTCTTGGAAACAAAATATGTTTGGGCCTCTGTTGCCAATGGATTGAACCAAGATAAATGAAGGTGCGTGTGTTTGTCACAACGTATGATCAATATGAACTCAAATGCCATCTCTATAGAGTCCTACATTCTTAAATGCATTGTTTTGATTAAAATTTGGTCAAGTACCCATTTACAATTCTTAGTGAAGACAACACAGTTAACAGTCAAACACTTTTGTATAAATTGGACTTCTATGGAATTACCAGCACGACTCATAACTGGATCAGAAACTTCCTCAAGGACACATCTCAACAAGTTGTCTTGGAAGGAGTAACTTCAGAAACATCAGAAGTCACATCCGGCGTACCCCAAGGAAGTGTGCTAGGGCCCCTCCTCTTCCTCCTATTTGTTAACGATCTCCCGGAGTACGTATCACCAAACACCAAGGTGAGATTGTTTGCAGATGATTGTATGTTGTACCGAGACATAAAGACAGAAGCCGATGCCACCCAACTCCAAGAAGACCTAACCTCACTCGAGAGGTGGGAAAAGGATTGGCTAATGGATTTCAACCCAAAGAAATGCCAAGTACTTCATGTCTCCAAGAAGAAGAAGCCCATAACCTTCCGCTACACAATCCATGACCACACACTTGACAGCCCAGACTCAGCCAAGTACCTTGGGGTGCATCTAGCAAAAGACCTGAGCTGGAACCAACATGCCAATGCTGTCGCAAAAAAGGCTAGCTCTGCAAGTGCCTTCCTGCAACGTAACATCGGACCCTGTCCGCGCAACACGAAGGTGCTTTGCTACAAGGCTCTGATTCGCCCCATTGTAGAGTATGCCTGCACAGTCTGGGATCCCTCTACCCAAAAAAACATCAACAAACTGGAGATGATACAACGCCGTTACGCTCGGTTCATATATATACAACGACTTCCGACGTACAAGCAGTGTCACAACAATGCTTCATCAACTTCAGTGGCCGACACTGCAGGAACGGAGAGCCCAGTTTAAGGTGGTGATGGTGTACAGGATAGTGCATTGTCTCATCGACATCCCACGTGAACACCTCCAACCTGCAATAACATCTCAAAGAGGACACACACATAAATTCATTGTTCCATTTGCAAGAACTCTCCTGTACCAACGAGCATTCTTCCCCGACTCCATCCGACTGTGGAATGCTCTGCCAAAGGACATGGTCAACTGCACATCTGTAGACCAGTTTCGGCAGAAGGTACAGGAAACCCAGCTTCGTTAGTGGGAGACGAGCATCTTTTTAAATGCACATAGAACTTAGTCATTTTATTATTGCACTGTACATACTGCACTGTGCCCGCCAAACCAGTACGCGATACACCAGTAGGTGGACTGTACTACACCAGAAGAAGAAGAAGAAGAAACATGGGTAAATGGAAATGTATTAGGCTTTTGAGATGACATGAAAAACATACTTTCCTTGTCGTTTTGAACTTCCTATCTAAAAGGGAGGTAGGCAAAAAAGAAGGTAGTGGTCAAAAATTCATGCCATTATTGAATGTCATCAAATTATAACAACCTTGTTTATGATTTGAAGCAGAGGTGCGTAAACGTATTCATACGTCACAATTAGATACGCGCAAAGCCATTCATGCGTCATCTGACCAACCTGCGCAGTTCGGATGCGCACAAACATAACTGGGGAACGTCCTTAAATGTGTATACTTGCAGTAGCGTAGCATGGTCGAGTCTGATTGGGAGCACACCTTATGTATTTTGTGTTGGTTTATTTTAATGTCCGACTATGTTTCTTATTGTTTTTTCTTCTTCAAATTATTTGGGGCATGTGCCCCCCCCCCCCCCCCCCCACCCACTACGCCTCTGTGTAGCCTCTGTGTAGGCTACATGTAGTCTTTTTGTTGTTGTTTATTTCACCAAACTGAATATGTGAACATATTTCATACTTTGCTCATATTTTGTGTATGACTGACCTGCTTTTTTCTCCCTAAAAATCAGGGTTTTGTCAAAAAATGTATATTATCATCAAATGTATACATTTTTTTTTATGGCAATAATGTTGGAGGTTGGTCTCATTTGTAATAATTTTCAGCCAATAAAACATTTGGATAATGGGACAGCTATACCCCTGCTGCTAGTTCAATTGCACCCCTCATTACATTTTTTTAAAAAAGCGGATCGGACGCAGGCTAGGCCCTCAAAAAGATGAGTGCCCTCAAAAAGATGTACACAAATGCGCCAATTGCGGCAAAAATCACTCGGCTGCCTACAATGGGTGTGAAGAAGCCAAAAAGGCGAAAGAAGTACAAAAAATAAAAGTTCAATCCAAAGTTTCTTACGCACAGGCAGGAAAGCAATTGTTGGAGAAGGGGTCAGAAAAAACGACCAATCCCATAGTAATAACACAATCATCACAGATGAGCAGGGGACAGGGTGCCCCCCCTCAACACGTCCCCACCCCAGTTGTCCCCCCTGCTGCGTTTGAAGACCCCCCTGGGCCCTCTCAGCAGACTCAGCGGCCAGCTAACGTATCTGTAATACCCCCTACTGCGGTACCAGCTCAAGAGAAAACAGCCAATTTCTTAACATTGGCCTCAGATGAGGAAGTGATACAATTTATTTTAAAATTAGTATCGGGTTTCTTAGAATAATTAGGTCAGTCGGAGATAAGCTATTTTATGCAGTAAAACGAGGAACTCAAGATGGTGATACTTAAATTAATTATGACTGCGCTACTCATCCTCCAGTGGAATGCGCAGGGCATGAATGGACATAGTGGAGAATTGATTAATTATTTAAACTCGCAAGAAAAAGTTGTTCACATAATTTGTATTCAGGAAACTTGGTATGAGGGGAATATTATAATTGATATTCCAAATTATTCATGTTTTTGTAAAAATAGAATTAATAAACGAAGAGGTGGATGTGCTATATATATTCATACTTCCATCAATTATGAGTATGTGGAAATTGAAACAGACATAGAAATGCAATTAGTAAATATATATTATGGAGATAATCATTTAGCAGTCGTAAATTATTATAATCCATGTAATGATATAACCAATGCTATTTTGGATACTTTGGTTAAGCATGTTAAAAATAAAGATAAATTATTAATAGTGGGAGATTTTAATTCCCATAATTGTTTATGGGGGAGTGAAAAAATTGATAAAAATGGCCGATTAATAGAAGATTTTTTGTTGAAACAGAATTTGGTTATTTTAAATGATGGATCTGGTACACGTTTGGACCCCATTTCGGGGAGAACGTCATGTTTAGACTTATCCTTGATCTCATCGGGGATAGCCAGTAAGTGTACTTGGTCGGTCTTTGCAGACAAGTTTGGAAGTGACCACTTCCCAGTCTGCATTCAATATAGTGTTAATAATAGGGAAAAGGACAAAAAAGAAAATCAATATTTTAGGTGGTCCTTTAAACAAATGGATTGGATAGCCTTTCAAAGATTGAGTGAAGAAAGGATGAATATGGAAACATTATATGACGATGATGTAAATGTATTCTATGCAAACTTTATGAAATGTTTATATGATATATTAAATGAGTTATTAAGTAGTAAGAAAGGAAAAGGTTGTAATGCAGTCCCGTGGTGGACAGAAGAATGTAATGTAAAGATAAAAGCAAGAAATAAGGAAAAAAATAAATTGATGAAATTTTGGAGTGTATATAAAGATAAGAAAAGAGATGCCCAGTGGACTATACGGCAGGCAAAACGAACCTTTTGGTTAAATTACGCTATGAAATTGAATCGTTTTACATCTGTTTCGGAATTATGGAATTTTATTCGAATGTTAAATGGTAATATAGGGAAGAAAGTTAAACAAATGTCAGTAATATATAAAGGAGAACAGGTGATAGTAAATGACCAGGATAAAGCTAATGAGTTTGGAGAGTACTTTACATCCGTTGGAAACTCAGTTAGTGGTCATAAGACGAAGAAGAGAGAAGTGCTTGAAGCTTTTAAGCAAATTGATGTTGAGGAAAGTTATAATAATACTTTTGATTTGGTAATAAATGAATCATTCACAATGTTGGAGTTAGAAAGGACTTTGAAGGAGAAAAAAGTATCGGCTCCTGGTGAAGATGGTATAACTTATGAAATTTATCAAAATATGTCCCAAATGGCCAAGAAGGTTTTGTTGAATTTATTTAATAAGATATGGAGTACTGGCATCGTACGTACGTACCAGAACAATGTAAACATGCCATTTTAATTCCTGTATTGAAGTTAAATAAGAATGCTACTATGACGTCATCTTACCGACCCATTTCTTTGTTATCTTGTTTTATGAAAATTATGGAGAGTATGGTAAAAGAAAGATTACAATGGTATATAGAAAAGAATGAAATATTAAATAATAATCAGAGTGGTTTTAGGAAAAGTCGAGGCTCTATAGATAACATCGTGCATTTAGAAAATGAGATACAAAGACATTTACGAGTTGGTATGAGAACTCTGGCTTGGTACGAACAGTCACGTCACGTTCACGTTGAACGGTTCTGTACCTTTTGTGAAACAGGTCACCCAAATCTACGAAGTGTAGGGTAAAGTGACCCAACAATTTGTCGTTTTCCATGCCAGTAAAACTCGAATCGTCACGTCTACCAAAACGTGACGTGAGTATTTAATCAAGATTTTTAAAAATTGCAAGCGCTTGTTACTAAGACTAGACATACACGCACAAAGACATTTAAAAATGTCGACGAAAATGACGAAACCGCCTTATCAAATCATTTCAATCATTATGTTTACGGACTAATTCGCATCGATTGATTTCAAGTCATCATCAATCGTCTAGAAAATTACATTGTGTGCGGTGATGGCTTCACGAAAACGACGCGACAGAGTCATTAGCCTTGTAAGTACAAATTTGTCTCTTTGAAAATAACTGATCGCATATTTATCAATAGGAAATGTAAATGCATGAATTGTACTTATTTATCTAGCATTATCTTGTGCACATTTTCTATAGAAATGCAAAAATTACCGAATCAATGTTCCTGTTCACTGCGAGCGAGCGAATCACAACCGGCTGCTATTTTACAGGAGCCATTCACTGCACCCTCATTTCTACCGCCTAGACTTATGGACGAAAATTCGTTCGGGGTTCTGCTCGCAGCTGAGTCTTGTGTTGTGAGCTGCCTGTGACTTAACCTAACCATACGTACGGTGTATACCGTGACTAACACTTTATAGGCTTTAACGGCAAACACACTTAAAAAAAACCACAAAATCATACTTTAAATAACATATCTCGGTTCATACTTACGAATTATGTTATGCATGGACATCAATGATCCAAATCGTAAAATGTCTGATGCTCCATTTGTTTTATTTATACTGAAATTTACTATAAAACTGGCAAGATTACAGAAGTGACGAAAATGGTATACAAATTTGTTCGCTGCATGCAATATCAGGTGATCGAAAACTTGTCGGCAATGCGCGAGGTCGCAGGTCAAACTTTGGCGTACGAGCCTGGATGTGCGCGCGTTCTGTACAGCGATTGATCTATTTAATTCTGCGTGCGCGATACACCCCTGTACACGTACATGTGAGTACGGTACATCCCTGGCTTAAATATTAGTCAACCGATCGCCACTTACGCGCGGAATACCTCCTATCCCAGCATGCATTGCCGACGAGTTTTCGGTCACCTGACATTGCATGCAGCGAACAAAAATGAAGGAAATAACAGTCATCATCATCATCAATTTGAGGTAAGTTATCATTCTTTTGCAACAAATTAAATAGCATGCAAGGTAGGTTGAAGGTTTAATTCATGTCTAGAACTAAAAAAATAATAATAATAATAGATGTAAAGTTGTTGAAACCACCCGTCGCAAAATTTCTCAAAATTTGTTAACGTCTCGTCGTCAGAGTAACAAGAAGACTTTGTACGGCGCTGATTACAGTTACCTGTGTCTGTACATAGAGTACGAATATCTGGATCTGGATCTGGATGTTTTACAGTGCAGGACCTGGTATGGTGTAGTGCACCGGATTAGGAGAGGGCACTAGTTTAGCTACAAGTCGTAACGTAGGTGACTCTTGCCGATCTTGTTGCGGAACACCTCTGGTGATGAACTGTCTACCACTTCGTTCGGGAGTTGGTTCCAGGCCAGCGTAGTTTGTACAAAATATCACATCTACTAGTAAATTGGTCCAGTATACTGGACCATTTACACGCAACATATAGGAAATTGCTATATCAGCGACTCTTATACCTGATGCCATCTACAACAAGAAATCGCGCAGGAAGCTTGCTCTTGAATACTAGTGCATGACTATTCAGACGCGTCCGTTTGCGCTATTCGATCCCTGAGTCTTCGCTTCGCCGCCTCGCTCGCCGCCGCGACGAAACACGTGTTATTCTATGAGAGACAGATTTTCTTTGCGATGGGATTTTATAGCGCGTGGTGGGCGTGCACGCTCCGGATGTAATAATCGATATATGAAGGGCGTATTTACTCAAAATACAAATTTACTAAAGAGTCTCCTTTTAAGAATTTGAAAAGTTTACCTTCCGATTTCATTAATTCATGTGTGATCAAAACTTGAAATGATACAAATCTGAACGATGATGATCAGACTCAAAATCAAATTAATAAAATCAGAATGTAAACTATTCCTAGTCTTAAATTGAGACTATTTAGCAAATTTGTATTTTGAGCAAATAGGCCCTTCATTAGGGTTAATACATTTTAAAATAATTTGTACACATATGAATAGCCCGCCGTTGTGGCCGGCGACTACTCATTTTTGTCCAGAGAAAAGGAGCTCAAATGGAGCGAAAAGGAATCCAAAGGACTAGTCAAACAGCATTTTTGGTAAGCATTGTAGGGCAATTCCAAGCAAACAGTGACATAAGCACCCATTTTTCAAATTCATCGAATCATAACATATTTGGTATCAAATTAAAGCTTAAAGATTAAACTATTCAGAAATGCATTTTGTTCAACAAATTTTTTGGCGTAAACTATTATTTCATAGGAATTAATTAGCATAAATTAATTTTCAATTATTTTCACAAAATATACTTGTAAATATTAAGCTTAAAAGAGCTGCAAAAATAGGTTTTCATAAATTTTTCTTTCAGTGTTGGTAAGAACATTACTTCAATTTATCAGATAAATATCTATTTCGGCATTTTCGCTCTTTGTTCTGCTTCAGTGACTGTTTCATTTATAGTCATCTATATGTCACGCCGTTACCCTAAAAACAGGTATTTTTAACATTTCTGGAAAAATATGAATGGGAATGAAATTATTTTTTGTTTCTTCTTCATTCACCCATAGGGCTATATTATGGATGCTAAATAGCAGCATTATCTTTTACCACTAATTAATCTAAGCAATATCAATTTGGTCACGCTGTTACTTTTTGGGTAACAGCGTGACGCAACCTACTTTTTTTGTGCAATATCTCAAGAATCGTTGGATGGATTCTGTTCAAACTTTGTACAAGACATGTATTCAGAGGTATGGATTATCTGATACATTTTGGGGCCATGAGGTCAAAGGTCAAAGGTCACAGCTAATTAATATGCAAACAATATATTATTCTCAAGATATTTCAAGAATCCTTGAAGGATGACATGATAATTAATACTGGTATGCGTTCAGTGAAGTAGATGACCTGATTATAGAATTTGGTCATGGGGTCAAAGGTCAACAGGTCAAATTATTGTAGTTAATTTTTTATCTCACAAAAAAATGCCAGAATTAATGTTAGAAAGAGTACTGTAGATAAAAGAAAATTCTATGAAATTGTTTGGAGCACAGGTCAAAGGTCACTCGGATAATTACCAATTCAAACACAAAAACTTGCTGACATTGAAATCATGTTACATGAAACAAATCACTTGTAGATATGCACTGTGCCACATAAAATTAAACATTTGTATGCCAATTTGAGAAATAAGGTCAAAGGTCAGATGTTAAAGGTCTAATATATCATTGTTGCAATTAAGTTTGTATTTTGGGTTTGATATTTGATGGTTCCTCAAACTAAATTCTGAAAAAGATAAGAATTTCAGTTTTGTCCAAAAAGATTTTTGATCAATAGAGGGCGCTAGGCTGCAAATTTGTGTCATGCGAACCATCATTTCAGAGCATCTGGGTTATATTACCCATTCATCTAGTTCTGTATAGATTCTGGATGACTACATCAAAATTATATAATCTTATTCATCTCATCAATATCTCCCATATATATAACATGTACAATTCAGAGGTCACGCTGTTACCGTGCACAGATACGTTTATGATATCATATTTACTATGAACATTGGATTTTTTCTACATTTTTATTTGGATGTTCTAGCTTGATGTCTAGTACAAAGAATCAATGTGACAAAATTGCCAAATGTTCCTGTAGTTCACAGAGTTTGCTTAGTTTCTTACCATGTAAGAAACCCATGTCTTTTTGCCGTCACGCTGTTACCGCAGATATTGATATTCATAATTCATCATTTAGTGGGAATTTTGATTTTCTTTCCTATTGTAAATAATTAGTAGGATAGTGGTAACAGATGCATATCAAAATTTGGTTCTGGACATTTTTATTTTGTGAGTTATTTAGACTTTCATTGTGAGAAACACCCTCCTACCATCACGCTGTTACCTTGGAATTGCCCTGTAGCTCAACTTTATTAATGTTTACAAATAATAAATTAAAATAATGAAACTAACAAAAAAATACAGACTAAAAGTTCACAGTCGGGCTTCAACATGTCGTCAATATTGCTACACTATAATGCTAATGGTTGTGCAAAATATGACTGTTTGAGTTGCTCTGTTTTGCAATGCCTAACAATGTAACACTTATGTTTATTTGTTATCTGTCTTTCTAATATATTTTGGGTTTCAAAGCCAGTGAACTCTCTGGCTCTGATATTTCTTCTACTGTGAGCTGTAGTGTAATCGTAAGCTGTGATAATTCTTCAGTAGATCAATCTATTCTTGATCATCTGACAATCGATCAATCATGAACGAGAGTTACTTATACTTATATTCCCGGGGGGGGCGTATATTTTTTTTACACCACTGTTCGACCATGTTCGCTCAAAACGCGCTAGTAAGCGAAGACTAGCGCCTGCTGCATGGGACTAGCGCCTGCTGTGTGCGATTTCTATGCATCAAAAGCCTAGCCATTTTCTCAATAAAATCGTAGTTTCACACACCATGGTGACCGTGAGTGCATTGTATCTACGCCTAGATGAATATTCCTACTCCTAGTCTCATCGTCGTGGTCGTAGTCCGCATCGAGATCGGCCACTAATTAATAGTCACCCTCGGCCTCGCCCTTGGACTTGTCTTCGCTAGATCGATATCGCAGAGTCGCAGAGTATGATGCATATAAATTATATGGCATACAGCAGGCCGTTTTGGGCCCGTTTTGAGCGAACATGGTCGAACAGTGGTGTAAAAAAAATATACACCCCGGGGGGGGGGGGGGGGGGGGTACTCACGTATATTGGGTATACCACCCGCGAGACGATGTGTACACGGTTCAATTAGACTTGGTATGCCGGCACAGAACAATTTACCATCAACCGCATCTCAAAATCCAATGAGTCAATTTTAATGAGAATTTGGTGAGTTATCCACCATAAAAAAATGAAATAGATATATTTTTCATTTTCTTACCTAACTTTGCAGATTTTTGTAGATCGCTTGCTAAAAATTTGGCGTCTTGTTGTCCATGGTGAACCTAGAATCCGAGGCAGGAATATTCGATGGTCCGTCTACCTGCACTTTACACGTGAAAATAGCATTCCCTATGTACATGCAATGCAGCCAGCGCAAATTAGGTTCATCAAGACTGTTACAACTGCAAATTAAAACGTGTTATTTAATTTGATATCTCTTCGTTTTTTCATCAAAATAAATATATTTCAATAGATTTTATTTAATTCTAACCGAAAAATAGTCTTTAACAATTTTTTATTCACATTTAAAAAAATTTTGAAATACAACTTTTTCAAAAGGCTAACTTTTCCATTCAAGTGCACTGCAGATACCGTCGCGCAAGAAGGTTGTGCGATGATCATCACAAGCGAATGAAATGGCATGGCAAAATAACAGGATTTATTGGCCGATTCATAGCAAGAAAAGTTGGTAAGTATCAAAAACAGTACTTTCATAATGATTAATAGATCACATCTACATGGGCTCTTCATTCGCCCAGAGATAGACGGGGGGGAAATGGGACCACCTATTTTCGTGTATATATGGAATGTGGGGTACCTATAGGTACCCCACATGTAATGGGGATGGGGTATACGGGGATGTGCCGCTGGGAAGGGTGACTTTTTCAAGAAAGATCCTTAGACATGGGTCCCCTTTTCATAAAAAAATCCTAAGACATGGGTCCCTTTTTTTAATTTCCTCTCTTTTATCCGGGATTTTGGGATTTGCCGATGCAAAATTGCAAAAATTTTCAAGCTCGCTACGCTCGCTAAAAGAAACCACAAAAATTGCGGGAAATACACAGCGAACATGCGACGCCGGCGAAAAAAAATCCTCAGACATGGGCACATCTACAATGTATTTACTGCACAGAGTGGAAAAATCTATGGGACACAATTTGAACTACAAACAGAGAGAAAATAACAGCCTATCTAAAGTCAACAAATGCATACCTAGATTGAAGCTGATTTTATGATTTATTGTACAAAATTTCATTTTCAAAATGATAAGTCATACTTACAAAAATCGTCATATAATTCCATTTATTTCTATTCCTGCTCGATGTCCCATCGTAAACAAAGAAAGCCCGCCTGCAACGTGCGGAGGCCGCTTATTATTGTCCAAAACAAGCGAACTCGCGATCTGCAAGCATGTCCACCGTATCCGATTTCGGATACGATCAGATACGCCGTGTCAGAATTCGGATACGGTAACACGCGTGGTGTGGGAAGCTTGCGGGAAATACATGATAGTCATCCAGATAGCAGCAACACTTCCGAGACGGATCACTCCTGAGCAGGACTCAGGTTTTTGATTTTCCAAAACTGCAGATTTTTCCTTTTTTTCGACATTTGAAGAATAATTTGGACCATTTTGGTAAGTTCAAATAATACTTGTAACATTTTTAGGGCCAGTTATGATTGATTTTGCTGAATTTAAGTTCAGAATTTTGCGTGAAAATTTGACAAACTTTTTTTGTACTGGCCCACATTGTTCCCGTACAGGGCAGCATAGCTCTGCTCCCTTGTGTGGACATGGGTACCTATTTACGCAAAAGGACCCTTAGATGTGGGTATAGGTTCGGAGGTCTCAGCCGCACACCCCCGTCCGACTATAATCTGAGTACCCCCCCCCCCCCCCCCCCCGGGTTATAGTCACTCTACGTGCGCGCCTCACACTCACAGCTAGCTTCCAAGCTTCCTGACCTAGACTATACCTACGCAAATACAGGACCATATGATTTACATGTTTACAATGTAGATGTGCACAATACATGGGAATGTTGACCCTGACTTTGACTGAGTTGAACTTCTTAGTGCTCTTCGCAGTCCTTCACATTGCTTTGAAGTGCTTGGCGGTGATTAGTATGACCGCTAAACTCGCACGTTTAGTGCATCCCTGGACTATGGGGCTGCCGCTTGCATTTAGTGGTCGTACGGTCATCGATCGTTCAGAAGTCGCATAAAGTCGTTCAGAAGGTGCATAAATCACTCATTTTGATGGGAATGGAGCGACAAATCATAATTTTTATCCACCCCAAAGTTGTATCACATATTTATCTGCTAATCGGCGGTAAGTACTGTATCATATGTATCATCTTAAGCACAATTATCGTGCACAAACAAGAGTTACCCCAAGACTCTACTTCGGTCTTCGCCGAGCCATAACTTGAACGCTTTGTTTTACTTTTAGGACATCACGCTACGGAATACGGATTGGAAATGATTGTTATTCTACATTTTGCAGTGTTCAAAACTTCAAAATACAGTGTTTGTAGATCACATACATTGTACATGAAAGATTTTGCATTTGCAGGTTAATGGAGGGAGAAATCGGCCAGCAAAAATAGTGTGCACAGCAAACGGGAGAGTGTAACTCGGCACAATATTAATTGTAATGTAGCTAGTGAGGAATATTATCGGAACAGGAACCCAAGTATCTACATGTACATGTAGGGATTTTGGACTGTACGTGTCACTCATTATCACGATGCGATTCTGTAACGTAGACGTACAGAATACCTGTTCTGTCATGTAAAATACTTTGTATGTTACTCATGACACACTACGTGGTACTATTGTGCTAATTATCACCGGTAGCGTTGGTCGTAACCATTATCAACACTAATGCACTTCGGCAATGCGGTTCTGTACAGTATAGGTGAGGATATCCGGAGACGTACAGTCATGACAGTAGTGTATGAACAAACAGTATTGGCAGGGATAGCCGTAGATTGACAAATCTATAATTTTCATGACCTCTTTTTAAAAGTTTTACATGTCAGCGGTAGAATGCAAACGGGCCATTCTTTGAAAAGTGAAACTTTTTTGGAAAAAATGAAGTTTGTTTTTTCAGTAGTTTTATTTCATTATTGGAAAGATCAGTGTCCAAGGGTTCATGAAATATATATATTTTTTTTAATTTATAAAATTTCTTAGAAAAATTCATAAATTTTCATATTTCAATATTCAAATAAAAATCATAACTCAGGAAATAATCAAGCTAGCCCAGTCCTTTTATTCTCCTGTACATGATGATACCAACTTTGTGACAATTGAACTTCATTTTACTATCTAAACTTAATATTTGTAAAATTCATATTTCCATTCACATTGTACATGTCACACACGTGACCACCCCAAAATGTCACACACGTGACCCAGACATCCCCACATACAGTAATAACGTGCATTAAAAAACAACCGTTTGAGATAATTTTAATCTTTCACCATTTTCTTGCTTACAGATATATATCAGTTGTCTGATACTAATATGAACATTTTAGCTTTTCATATTTCACAGGATTTCCAAAATGAAATTGAGTTAAATTTTTTTTCTTCAAAAGTGCTCCCGTGCGAAGTCACACACGTGACCGATGCCATTTGACCTCTGTCCTTGGGCAACGTAATCCTAATAAAATCTTTTGTGTTACACATGAAAGACTTCAACATATGCAAGTCATATATGAAGTTCACATCACCATACCTCCTATACTTACTAAAATATAAGCATCTTATTTCAGAATTTTTCCTATTTTGGGTCACACATGTGACCAAGAATGGCCCAAACAGTAAATAAATGCAATTAAATGTAAAACTAAAAGAGGCCATGATAACGAGAGTATGACTTTCAATGTGAGTCTTGTCAAGGCATATTGATTTGTTGGGACCACTTTATATGTTTAGCGAGCGTGTAATGGTAAAAAATGACAAAGTCACTTTAAGCGAGTATATTATTACTTTTACAATGGCTCTAGCTTGGGCTAATTGTATCGTATTATTGTTTATTTACTGACATGCTTTTATGCTGCTTTCAAATGTGATTTATAAGATCAGTGTTTTTGTTCATCTTATGTAGGTTTATGAATTGATGCTTGTGGTGACGCGGGTCTGGGGACTGTTCCCCTGTGTCTCCTTGGCGATGATCGCCTGCTTCGTGGCAAGGCTCATCTCGGACGACAAGGAGAGACAAAAATCACTGGAGCAGGACGGCTGCCATGGCCCTCGGGAGTACGGATCCTGAGGCTCCTCGAGACCTCAACAGGATTCTAAGGATAGACCATCAACGGACCAGTCCAACAGGGCCAGCAAGGGACTAGGAGGAACCATCCAAAGAAAGCGAAGAAGATTTGCCTGGCATCATCCATCATTGGGTTCCTCTGCTTTGCGATTACACTTATCGGTGTTTACATTCTCCACAACACCTTACCATTACCAGACATGTCAAAGGTAATGCACCTTATTTTTATCATAACGTGGCATGGGAAGTCTTTAAAACAATTAAGGGCAATGAAACCCAAGCAAACTGTTGCTATATACTGAAAATCAGAGCATATTAATCGGTCCGTAATCAAGAATAATATGGCTCTTTGAAGATGCCTATTTATCCCTATAGGGAACTCAAATTGGCAATGCACTCTAATAAATTTGTTGACTGCTATATATGTTTACACAAATTTTCCCATTCTTACAGTTTTCTTCAAGGTCACAATTTTCCATTCCCAAACTCACGATACGTTGTGTATATAATATATGTGAAATATTACCTGCAAGAGTCTATAAGGCAGTGCTCGAAGTAGCATAGTTAACCCGGGGCCACTGAAAATTAGCTTCTGGCCACCAAATTTCATTGATCCTAAGAGCAAGCAAATGTAACAGAATTTGGTATGCTTTTTCTTTATTTTGGGCCACAAATAGTAGGTTTCGGGGGCTTATGCCGAAAGGGTGGGTAGCGTCGTGTCGCGTCGCGTTGACTTGAACGCGACCATTCGTCCAAAGCCCCCCCCCGGTTTTGCCGAAAGGGTGCGTTGGATTGTTAGGGCGCGTCAGGTCAGATAACGCGACCAAATGGCACATACGGGGGGGCTTATTCCAAATGTACGCGTTCAGAGTCCCATGCCAACAGCGCGCGCGCCTGTTACGTACGTTATGCACGGTATATCAGAGCCGTATGTTACGCGCGACGCGCCGCCTGCTGCATGCTGCATGCCGGCCGGCGTTTATTTTTTCCGTAACCCTAACGCGTCGCTTTTCCTCAAAAACTCGTAAAAGCGCGCTGGTATTAAAGCCAAGACTAGCCCCGCTGCTATTATGCATCAAAATCTGCGGCTCTGCGACATCGAACTAGATAAGACAAGTCCAAGGGCAAGGGTGACCATTATTTAATTAGTGTCCGATCTCGATGCGGACTACGACCACGACAATGAGACTAGGAACATTATGATTCATCTAGGCGTATAACTATCACACTCACAGTCATCATGGTGAGCCACGATTTTATTGAGAAAATGGCTAGGCTTGCGTGTAAATCAACACCGCGAGCTAGTCTTGGCTTTCCAGCGCGCTTTCACGTATTCCGACGCGTTAGGGTTACGGAAAAAATAAACGCTGCCGGCCGCGCCGACGTCGCGTAATATATGTGGTGTATGCATGGTGGATCGATCGCGAGCTGCGAGAGATGGAGAGAGGCTGGACATCTTCGAGCTTCCTGATCACTTTTGTGGTGAGTTTATATGAGTATTCCTGCATATTATCATGTTTTTTGTGTAGTGTTCAAGTATACCAGTAAAATTCTCGACAAACCCTGAACCTGCATGCGTGCAGCTAATCTTTGTCTAGACAGTCATGACTGTAAACACTACCGAGTAACGTTTTATACAACATAACCCATGACCATATGTCATTGCATGAATGGCACAAGGTGGCCAGTTCTGGCATAATTATGCTTTCTGGCCTATTTTGACCCTTTTGGCATCTGGCATTATGCCTGGCATAATTTTACGAATTCTGGCATAATTTGACTCTTTTTAGCATAATTCTGGTTCGAAGATCCTGACCTCGGCCTCGGAATTTGTGTAAAAATCCTGGTCTCGCCTCGAAAATTTGGGACTGGACCTGGTCTCGGTCTCAAAAATGTCGGAAATTCTTAGTCTATGCTTCGAAAAATTTCTACGACTACCCCCCTCCCCCGCTTACACTCCCAACCAATGGGTCCTGGTCTAGACCTCGAAAATTTGGGACTGGAGACCTGGTCTAGGCCTCGAAAATTTGGGATGGGACCAGGTCTCGGCTTCGAAAATTTTCTACGACTGATGGTGATGATGATGGTGGTGGTGGTGATGATCGATGATGATGAAGATGATGATGATGACGATGATGATGGTGGTGGTGGTGGTGGTGGTGATGATGATGATGGTGGGAGTGGTGATGGTGGTGATGATGATGGTGGGAGTGGTGATGGTGGTGATGATGATGGTGGTGGTGGTGATGATAATGGTGACCGTGATGCAATAATGATGATGATCATGATCATGATGGTGGTGGTGGTGGTGGTGATAATGGTGATGATGGTGATGAGGATGAAGATGATAACAATGAAGATGATGATGGTGCTGGTGGTAGTGGTAATGATGGTGATGATGATGATAATGGTGGTGGTGGTGGTGATGATGATGATGGTGGTGGTGGTGATGATCGATGAAGATGATGATGATGATGATGATGGTGGTGATGGTGGTGGTGGTGGTGGTGGTGATGATGATGATGATGATTGAAGATGGTGGTGATGGTGGTGATGATGATGGTGGTGGTGGTGATGATAATGGTGACCGTGATGCAATAATGATGATGATCATGATGATGATGATGGTGGTGGTGGTGATGATGATGATGGTGATGAGGATGAAGATGATAACAATGAAGATGATGATGGTGCTGGTGGTGATGATGATGGTGGTAGTGGTAATGATGGTGATGATGATGATAATGGTGGTGGTGGTGGTGATGATGATGATGATGGGGGTGGTGATTATGATGGTGGTGGTGGTGATGATGATGATGATGGAGGTGGTGGTGGTGATGATGGTGTTGGTGGTGGTGATGATGGTGATGGTGATGATGGTGAGGAGGATGAATATACAAACCAATAAAACATCAACAACTAATGACAGGAGCTGGTACATGTCAGTTAGAACAGCTTACCACCTGTTTAATATGTTTAAAAAATCAGCAGAATTGTTACGTTTATTTGCTGACCTCTCACCCATCCCCGCCCACCCCCTGGATCCGCCCTGACCCCCTTACCAGTGAAGGGCGGGAAGAATGGTGTCCAAATGATCGTGTCCTATATAAAGGCCTACGTTGGAATTGAAAGCAAATTTTAAAAATAGAATGAAGAGGTGACGAAAATGGGCGGGAAAATCTATAAAGGCCTACCTATACATAGGAGGTTTAACGGTCAGGTGGTGAGCTTAATTTATCACTTTCTTGAGGATATTATTTTTAAAATTTGTGATTGGATGACAAAGTTTTGTGGCATACGCTGTTCTTCGGCTTCCATGATTTTTGTCTTTCTTTCTCCTCGGCATTTATTCATTAAATTTACTCATATCAATTTACAAGTCGTATATAGTTGTTACGATTGGTTGCAAACTTCGGTTTATTTGATAATGCGTTACATAATTATGTAAAAAAGGTAATGTCACTTTGATGTTCGTGTTCTAAAATTCATGCATTCTCTTATTCAATTGTATTTCCTATTAGATTCTTCATTCAACTAGAGCGGTGAAAACAGCCCGACCGAGTTTGATGTCCACTTAGTCTTACTCTAAGATGTGCTACAGCCTACTATAGGGGATCTACCCGAGCATGTGCATGATCCGAGTTCCTGAGAGCATACCAACTTCAAGTACCTGATGGCAACTGAGTAAGTTTTGTCAGTGTTATGGTGAAATGCTTGGCTAGATGTGAATTATCCAGTCAAGCTCTCCATTCTTCACTTTGACCATGTTGACAGTCTTGCCACATGCAGAATTATACTTTTCAATGATACAAAAATGCACAAAAACCCAAAAGAAACATTTTGGCAACCATGCCAGTACAGATCACTCATGCATGCTTAGACTGGAGACAGAATAGAATAGAAACTATAAATATTCCAGGTAACAAAACGAGAAATTGATTTGAAAAAGAAGTAAATCATTAATTTAAAACGACAGGAGATAAGTAAGAAAGTCAATTAGGAAAATATGAAATTTTAGTGTAGATTTCATGAATTAGACATATAATTTCATTATTATCACAAACAATTCTATAGTCAAGTTTTCAATCTTGTATCAATTGTACTAATTCCTGCTCGATCATAAAGTAACTGCATAGAATATTTTCATGGCTTGTTTCCTATGGCTATACCATATGGCATGAAAGCAGATAAACTTATCACAGTCTTAAATTCATGCATTCTCTTATTCAATTGTATTTCCTATTAGATTCTTCATTCAACTAGAGCGGTGAAAACAGCCCGACCGAGTTTGATGTCAACTTAGTCTTACTCTAAGATGTGCTACAGCCTACTATAGGGGATCTACCCGAGCATGTGCATGATCCGAGTTCCTGAGAGCATACCAACTTCAAGTACCTGATGGCAACTGAGTAAGTTTTGTCAGTGTTATGGTGAAATGCTTGTCTAGATGTGAATTATCCAGTCAAGCTCTCCATTCCTCACTTTGACCATGTTGACAGTCTTGCCACATGCAGAATTACACTTTTCAGTGATACAAAAATGCACAAAAACCCAAAAGAAACATTTTGGCAACCATGCCAGTACAGATCACTCATACATGCTTAGACTGGAAACAGGATAGAATAGAAAGTATTCCAGGTTGTAAAAAAAAAACAACAACAACAAACAAAAACACCAGGGGGTGTATTCTGAAAATCGTCTTTTCCCTAATATCGTATTATCTTAGGCCTATGACAAAACCGGTATTCTGAAAACTCTCATATCTTTTGTATTATCTCTGAAAGTTTGTTAACCTCTATTAGCTGGCGCGCCTTGCCACGCATTATTGATAAGCGCGTTCGCGCAAGCAGAGGTGGAAAATGTGTATTCTGAAAACTCTCTTATCTTTCATCGCATCATGAAATAATCATAAATTCTACTCATATGCCGAGACAGCAATGGGGCAGTATTTTCCTTTTGTTATATCTTGTTTAAACATATTTAAAGACAATTATTTGAGATTTTAAAGAGCTCCCTATGTTTGTTGTGTGTATAGGTGTGTGTACGTGCGAAAAAGTTAGAAAATAAGAGTGAGGGGGAGAAAATTCCATTGAAAATCTAACCATATGAAAATCCCATTCTTACAAAAATACTCTTTGACCAAAATATATAAATTTCTTGAACTTTGATTGAAATGTCTACGTGTGCGCAAAGCTAGTTAGATGCGCGCATTTAAAGAAAATGCGACGCATACGCAATTTTACCCACTTTGATTGGCTGAGGGGGCATATAAACATTTTGTAACAACAATTTTGATTGGTTAACTCAGCACTAATGGGCGTGGTCAGGGAAAGATATGATGCCCTTAAGACAATTTTCAGAATACCGATTTATGACAATTTTAGCGGTGTATTATCTTATGGACTTATGACAAAAGATAATACAAAAGATAAGACGATTTTCAGAATACACCCCCAGGCTATTCAATCTGGAAAATAGCATGGCTTATTTAGGCATATTATTGCTCTACATGTATATCAGGAAACAGAGAAATTTATAGAAATTCTACAGAAAGTTTTGTTTCTAAAACTAACAAGATGATCTGAAACTTTCTAGTTATATTTCTTTTGTCAGAATCTTGTTTGCTGAAGAAAGGTATTAATTCTGAGCACTTGCAAATTGACTAAAAGTATACCTTTAAGCTGACTATAGGACCCGTGTCTACAAAACACATCCACACTGACAGGTTCCCAAGCATACATTTGTAGATTTCAAATAATGTTTGAACATAAAAATGCAAAGCTCTCAAAACGTCATGACGGATGTGGTGTGGCAAGATTGGTAGAGCTCGCGCTTTCCAATCGTGAGATCCCGAGTTCGAACCCAGTGTATGCCCGTCCCATTTGTCCTTCAGCAAGACAATTAATCCACATGGCTGCTCTCTACCATGTCTACCCAGGTGTATAAATGGGGACCTGGTACGTAGGAGGTGAAAGCCTTTATTATGTGAATGATCTTCTCAATGCCCATGAGCCGCTTGGAAGGGATGCTCCCCAGGGAGTGGAGATGGTACACACGATGTGTGCTGGTTTGCATTGTATCCTATGACCGGGGTAAAGCGCTTAAGAGATGATTATCAATCATATTAGGCGCTATATAAATCAAAACATTATTATTATTATTAACAAATCATGCCATTCCATTCCATATCGTGATTATGAAAAACACTGGCTATTCCCGACTTAAACAAAACCAAACATGGTCCGATGGTAGGGATCGAACCAGGGATCTCTCCCGTCATAGTCTGATGCTCTACTGACTCAGCTATCTCGCCTTCATTGGTTTAGGAATGGACAATCAGTGCAGTCGTATCCTTCTGATGTGCACACAAAACTTAGTTATGCATCTTGTGCACACGTCACGTAACTATTTGAGTTTGGCTTTGAATAGCTGGCAAGGGTGGTCTTTTTTTTAGGCACAAAAGTTTAAAAAACAACTTCCGTTTGATGTAATTTGATACCCTTTGGCTATTACCTCATTTAAGGTAGTAGCATTTATCAGTACAAGGATGAGGGTCATACGTCAAGGCATGGTGATTTGCATAGCTGGAGGGACAAATAAACAAACAAACAGATCTATCTGTTTTAGTACTATAGATAGAAAGAAATGTCAGCCTAATTTTGTTTCATATTTTGCATTGCTTTTTTATTGCTTTTTATCCACAGTGTACTAAAGTCACCCCTCTTTCATTTTATGTTAGGGTAATATTCATCTCTTCTGAGGAGGAGGAAGGAGAAGGAGCATCTGAGGTCACGGCTCATGGAGAGTAAGTTGGCAAAGTGATTATAATTTTGTCATGTATACATATTGTCCCCACTAAACACATTTGACAACATTCAAGCAATCTCTAATTTTCCGGGGCGACTAGTGAGGTAGCTTGTGGGTAATAATAGTTCGGCCAGATGTGATACAAAAAAAGAGCAAATTTTTGCGTCATGTGTTCATGATGAATTAAATGACACATTTATTCAGAACATGTTTTCCCCGGCATCCCCCCCCCCCCACAAGCATAGGCGTACTGGGGGAGGGGTTCAACCAAAACATACATTTGTAGATGGGGGTTTGGGGGGTTGAACCCCCCTCCCGCCTTTGACCCCAAAATAACTGTTTTAAGCATTTGTTTTTCATTCAATCAAGAGTAACTTGTCATGGCAAAGAATGATCAATTTCTTGTACTGTTGTTTAGAACTCTGTCTGAGAGCCGATCATGATGGAAGACACCAAATAATCAGTTGGTGCAAGCAAATTTAGACTATACCTTCAATGCATGTAGTTGTCTATTTGTTCCTTGTCTAGCCTAATTCAATATTTCCCTTTGTTGGAAATGGCATGAGGTATATATGCATGCACATACTTTGAAGCATTTAACACTTCCAGCATGACTCCTGTACTCCCCCTCCAACCATGGGCTTAGATACTTACGTAATACCTATTCTCCCTCACTGTTGAATGGGTATCAATGACAGATCTACACCCATGCCTCCAATATATAAAAACAAAACAAACACAAAGCATAGCAGGACTAGAGACTGCTTTTAGCTATACCGTGACACATCGATCACACAGCTTTATCAATGTACTCTGATCGTCACTGAAAACTGAAGAACAGAACAAATGGGGGTTGTATTTTTATCTTACCTGACCGAACGCTAAATTTAGGAATACAAATGGTTCATCCATTTGCATGGTACATGTGGTTGCTGTGTGCTTCGATGGCATCTTATAAATCCATATCGCAGTAGGGTTTCACAGTTGTTATTTTGTTATTGATGACATACTCCTAATTGCAACACAGGAAAATATCATTAGATAAAAGCCCCCTCATCTACCCATCTCCCCCCCCCCCCCCCCCCCCATGGATTGCTAACCTTAATGTATCCAAATGAGACAAGCTTTACTCTTCAAATGCACCCTTTTAGTTGGGTGTTACAGATAATGAACGCAACACTCCAAACATCCTGTGAAGTAAGCCATAATGGTTATAGTCTCAGTTGCTATTTCAAACATTAAATGAATGCACTTGAATCTTCAGGGTGTGCATTCACTGACCACAGAAATCAAATGTACCATACATTGACCAAATAAAACAAAATTGGTATGTACTGTTGATGTGTAATGTGCACAACTTATTTTTGTGGTCAATTTGTGGGAATTGCACTGTATTATTTTTACAATTTAACAAGTGTATTTTTGTTTTTATTACTTTTCATTCTTCAGAAATCCAGATGAAGTCTTCATGGCAGGTGGGCCTACAGCTTTTCGTGAAGGGTCCAACACTTTCAAGCGACCAAAGCTTGAGGAGGCTGTAATCTCAAGTGATTCATCAGACGAGGAAAATCACCACTCCAGTAATGTTGGACCAGCATTATACAGGCACAAGTGGCATGCCTTCAAAGAAGAAAATACCTACTTCAAAGACAGTAAGCGGATAGCAAAGACACTGCTGTTCCCATCAGTACAAGTGAACAACTCTGTACCAGTTGGTTGTGACCAAGAATTGTGCTTCTTGATAGATTCTTCTCAACTTCGCTTTAAAGAAGATCTGACATGTGATGAAACTGGGAAATACCAAAAACCCAGTAGGGCCAAAAGTGAGATCACCATAGATAAGGATGACAATGTTGGATCCTGCGAGGATATTGGGGACAGCAGGAAGTATACACTAGTGCGTAAATACTATAAGCACAAGGATACCCCTAACTTTCAAAGAACAACATGAATTTCATCAGGTTGACAATGTTAAGGCTTTGTATTTTAGATAATTGTAATGTGATCTACCACAAAGGGAGGAGGACGTTCTACACTTCATCTGTCTTTGTCAATATGTCTCTGATCTTGTTACATGTACCATGATGCTATGAACCGCTGGGAATTGCCATCAAACCAAACTGTATCTTTTCTGCGATGTTGGGGGTAGTTGATCTTTAAAAAAATAACAATCATTAATAGAAGAATATAAAAGTATATAAAACTTATGAAGGGCCTAATTTTATCAAAACAGACATTTACTAAAGATTCTACATCTAAGACATGGAATAGTTTACCTTCGGAGTTATTAATTTGAGTCTGATCGATAGGCGTTCCCAGGGGAGGGATTTAAATTTTTTTTTTTTTTTGGGGGGGGGGGGGGGAAAGGGGTTCAACCCCCCCCCCCCCCTTTTTGACCAAATAATGACTGTTTTGGGGGTTTGAACCCCGTCTTTACAATTTGTAGCTGGTCTCGAGACCACATTTAAGCCTGGAAAATTGTAAATGTACTTTGTCTCGGCTTCAAAAATGTATACGGCCACTCCCCCCCCCCCCCCACTGCTTACATAAATTTGTCAGACGATATTCCCCCCCCCCCCCCCCCCCTGAACAAATCCTGGGTATTGCCTATTGTCTGACCACCATCATTCAGGTTGTGTCATTTTCAAGTTTCGATTACACACAAATTAATTCGATCCGAAGGTGAACTATTCCAAGGCTTCGATGGTTACTCTGAGCAAATTGAGTACACAAGATATGACGTCATACAAATCTTTTTTTGTTTTAATTTTCAAATTTTAACTTCATTTACCGAAAGAGCATACAAAATAATGGTCCAAATACCCAAAATCAATTAAATATGTTAAGAATTTGCTGAGATATGCCGTATCGCATGATTTTTTGTCAACGGGAAATCAGTGCTTCCAACGCACCCTTTCGGCAAAACCGGGGGGGGGGGGGGGGGGGGGCTTTGGACGAATGGTCGCGTTCCAGTCAACGCGACGCGACGTGACGCCCCCAACACACCCTTTCGGCAAAACCGGGGGGGGGGGGGGGGGCTTTGGGACGAATGGTCGCGTTCCACTCAACGCGACGCGACGGCATAAGCCATACTTTCGACACTGTTCAGCAGTTGGTATTGTAATAGTCATATACTGCCACATACCGGTAGTAGGAATGTGTGCACCCCACAGACAGCACTACATGTATGACCATTCTGTTCAGTGGAAGCAATAACTGTTTTATGTCAATTGATGTTATGCTATGTATCCTCATAATTATCATGATGGTTCATTGTTGGCAACATGAATTTCATCAGGTTGACAATGTTAAGGCTTTGTATTTTAGATAATTGTAATGTGATCTACCACAAAGGGAGGAGGACGTTCTACACTTCATCTGTCTGTCTCTTTGTCAATATGTCTATGATGCTATGATCCGCTGGGAATTGCCATCAAACCTAAACTGTATCTTTTCCTGCGATGTTGAGGGTAGTTGATCTTACAAAAAATAACAATCATTAATACATTAATGGAAGTAAAACACTTAACAGAATGTGAAGAACTGTAAGTTTCTTTGCCATCAGTAATTGTTACAAAGTACCTATACATACATGTAGCATTTATGAACTGACAAAAGGGAGATATATACTCTGGATATTATGGCAGTTTTGGTTTTGTTTGTTTTCTTGTTTCTTTAACTTTCTCTTTGCCACTTGTGGAAGAACTCAATGTACTTAACCAAAAAAGAGTGAAATGGCAGGTACCAGTCTGAACGCATTGTTAAGGTCATGATTGTGATAGATTACCAGTTTATATCTCACTAAACTTATGAGTGGAAAACACCTGACGATATCTCGTTATAGCGAGAGTGACATTACGTTACATGCTAAATTATGTATTTTAATCAAACCATCAGATAAGAAGAGGGACATAATTTTGATTTGTTGAAGTTCTGGCTGTCTTAAAAAGATGAAAATTAGCTGTTCACAACTTCCTGCCTAAATATCTTGTCTACATTATATTAAGTTGAGTTGTGTTCATGTATTGGTGTTCTTTTTGAATTGTTGCTGGTTACTCTGTTTACTTTATTTATTTGATTGCCATCAACAGTATCTTCTACCAGTATGACATTTTTAAGCGTAAATTATTGTGACTGATGGAAATGCCTTACAGTTTGTGGTCAATAATTCATAGAACGCCTGCAAAAATTATTTCCGGTCTCCCAAACAAGACGATTTTGTTTCCTTTTTATATTCGGGATTACATATTTCACGAGATCTCAGGACAGTCGATCATACTAGATCAGGAAAATCTTGATTGACATGGAATATATTGGTGGAATTATTGTACAGGGTGGCCCATGAAAATGCAGCCGAGGACTGCAGCATTTCCCGAAATGTCTTGCTGATTTAACCATGTAACCACTTGTTAAATGGGGTAAATATAATTTTCTTTGAGAAAGATTCATACCGAATTTTTACTTTTGCCTCCAATGTGTATGTTTTTTGTTACGCTGATCAATGATCAAAATCATTGCTAAAATGTTCTTGTTTTGTGCCAATGTTTGCTAATCTTCCTGATTTCACCATGAAAGCCTTTTTATCATTTATATTAATTAGTTTCTTTTCTATCACATATTATAAGAAAAATGCTGTCAAAAAATGAAAATGTCACAAATGTGCATCACTTCGAAGGCAACAGTATGTCGGATATGAGCCTTGAAAACGGAACCTAGCCGTATTAATTTAAGTTCTTGGTCTCCACATTCTGCAAATACATTTTTTTTTATCTGAGAAGGATGATTGATTTTTAATGAGATAGGTAATTTGAAGTGTTTATACGTTGATGTTCATTTGTTGACTGTTAGAATTTAACGTTGATTGTGACAAAGTGTGTAAATATACACCAGAGGTTGTTGATGGAATAAGTCACAACGCTCATACTCTGTTCCATCTTTCCTTTCCATTCACCTAAGAAAAAAAACATGCATTTTTAAAATTCTGACAGGAGCGATTTCATGGTAACGTAATTTTCAAAAATGTAATACGTTTTTGATTTGTTACTGAAACAAATAATACGATAAATTTATTAACATTACTTTGTCATGGAAAGAGTACGCGTCTAGCACAGCCTCATGCAGTCTGGTAATGAATACAGTGGCACGTTATTGTCCCACATGTGAATGTGAACATTAGTTTGAAACTACCTAATTATGGATCATTTCAACTTCAAATAAAGCTTTTCTTGGTATTCCTCTTGCCAAAAGTAAAGATTAATTCAAACATGATTATAAAGAAACTGACCAGAAATATATTGTGATTAAAATAGGGCAAGATGGAATTCCAACGGATTCGAACCCGAGTCATCCGATTGCTAGACCGGTGCTCTTCCGACTGAGCTATATAAAACCCTAGTATGGTGCTCGTCCCTGAAACCCCTTAATTCTCATTGCCCGAGTGGTCAGAAGCTTGTATAAACCAAACGTAAAGATAATGACAGGGGCAAAATGTCCACCGTGCAGTCAGGATTTTTTACTTCACAGTGGAATGGCAGTTCAAGCGGAATTTGTTTTACGACACGTAAGAAAACTCAATAGTTATTTACAAAGTTCATTAATTCGGCAAAAAAACAGTAAAATGAAAATGTGTCGTTTGCCGTGTGTGTGGGTGTGGTTGTATGTTGTGCATGGATAGTAGGCCTACTAGTACTAATGGTACTCGTCTTGTACATGTATTCCTCCTTGGTCTATTGCCATGTGTGTTTGTGTATGTTTGTATGTAGGCTACATGAAATAAATGCGTTGGACAAAATGTCAGAGAAAAACTGCCAGTGGAAAAAATGCCAGAGGAAAAAAGTGCCAGTTGTAAAAATGCCAGTAACAAAAATGCCAGTGGTAAAAAATGCCAGTGACAAAATGCCAGTGGTAAAAATGCCAGTGACAAAAAATGCCAGGGTAGAAATGCCCAGAAGTAAATATGCAGAGGAAAAATGCCAGAGGAATTATAACAGTGTAAAAGACTGTGCAAATCTCTTTACAACTGTAATATTTCCTCTGGCGTTTTTTTTCCTCTAGGCATTTTTACCTTTTTCTGGCATTTTACTTCTGGCATGTTTACCACTGGCAAAAAAATAGTTCAAGCACCTAACAGTACGATCTTTTTTTTTAACACACCCTTTCGGCAAAACCGGGGGGGGGGGGGGGGGGGCTTTTTGGACGAATGGTCGGCGTTCCAGTAAACGCGACGCGACCGCCGACGTTCCCAACGCACCCTTTCGGCAAAACCAGGGGGGGGGGGGGGGGGGCTTTTGGACGAATGGTCGCGTTAAGAGTCAACGCGACGCGACGCTACCCACCCTTTTCGGCATAGCCAATCTGGAGCATGCGTAGAAAAGGATATTTAAACCTGACATGAGTAGAATCTATTAAATCTTCATGCCAAACGATTTTGACGGGGTAGTGAAAACCTTTTCTTCTACTAGAAAGATTTAAAATCGTATCTCTTTCATCAGTATCAAATGTTATGTTGAAACAGGAGAGTTGTCAGCGCGTTGAACAGTTTTTAACTGGAAATGGCTATACAAATGTTATTTATTATTATTATTATAATTATTTACTCTAATAATTATGTCTTTAAAATCCAAGTGCCATATGCTGGATAAGAAACTGTAATGTACTCATTGCTGAGAGGGTCCAAAAATATCTACACAAAACCAAAGAAATACCCAAAAAACGACAGATACGTGTACTTTCCCCTGAAAACACTGGTTAACAATAGGTCTGTATCCGATAGCTTCTCAAATCTGGCCCGTTATGGGTTTGGATACACATCTCACGCTCTATATTGTGTTTCGTCATGCTAAAAGGTGGTACCATTTCAACAGATAATGCGTGAGAGTTGGTACTCTGACAATATAACTGTCAATAATCTTGCCAATTAAATTCGTATTGATCATGTACTAATTTTCACTGTACGATTCTTGAGATTAATATTTCCATAGAAAAGGGAACATTTACCAGTCCTTAGTGAAAACAGAGAAATCAGTGTCTGATTGGGATATGTGCATCCGAATAAGAATACTATGGACGATGTGAGTATCCGAATACGGATACCCTGGCTTGAATGCTTGGCTACGGTTGAAAGCGTCCTATAGACGCTTTCTAATTCAATCTTAGATATCTCCCATATTTAGGTAGACATTTTGAAATGGAAACCCCTATTACTTACTTCTGTTAACATAAGCAAAACACAAAGGTACAATAAATAGTTAAATATCCACAGAGATTTCGGGGTGAAATTCATCGTTGGATACTTTTGGTTTGGAGTTCTCGCAATTTAGCTCAAAATTGGCACATAATACCCATGGCAGTGGACATATCAAGATAGAGAAAAATATACATTACAGCAATAAGTATCACTTATGCATATCATTCATTTCATTTTAATCCATCCCACAAAAAGGGGAAAATCATTTGGCAAGTTGCTCTGACATACACTGTACATGATAAAAACATACATGATAAAAACCATTTAAATTATACAAAACAATAAATATGACTAAGCCTATATACATATAATCTACAAATAAATACAAATATTGAATACTACTAACAGTCAACCCGAAAACAAAATTTCATTCAATATTATTGCAC